>VZTF01004936.1:1320481-1335716 GCA_013397755.1 Cnemophilus loriae | reverse complement strand
CGAGGCGAGGAGAGGAGAGGAGAGGCGAGGAGAGGCGAGGAGAGGCGAGGAGAGGCGAGGAGAGGCGAGGAGAGGAGAGGAGAGGCATGTGTGAGCATCAGGAGAAAGCCACACTGAGGTAAGCCAAGCAGCTTGTCTCTAGCAGACCTTAGCTTTTAGGGGAACTCAGGACATGGGTAAACTTTCTGGCTCTTCCTCATTGCTGACATATACGAGCAGTACAGCACTAAGTCCTCTCCTTTAAAATACAGATTATCACATGAATGTGATTCTCCATTTTCATATTTTTTGGAATTAAATTTAAATGTACGCTGTGCTAGCACAGCTAGTGCTGCTAACACGGTGGTTATCTTTTATTTTCTATATCTCTTCAGCAACGCAGTTAAAAATTAAAAGAATGAACATGACTTTAAGACAGAGGAGCCCCCTGTAAAAGGAAATAATCTTATCAGGCTTCTGAACTGAACTAAACAGTCCTATTTAAGTGCAGAGGAGACCAAAATTAGGATGTGCAAGAGAGCCTGTACTGCTTATGCAGCTTCAGGAAAGGGCAGCTGCAGCAAAGGGATTATTCCTTTACTTCAGACATCACTTTTCAGCCTATGTAACCAAAAGATAAAATAAAATAAAATAAAGTAAAGAAAATAAGGACTGTATCATTATTAAGATTTTAATTAAGGAATGAGAAGGGTTAAAAATAAAACAGGAAATTCTTCTTCTGTTTTGACTTCCTGAGCATTTATTAGGTAGCCAACACAGGCCAGCTCCTGGAAAAACACTTGTTTAACAATTGGACAAAAATCAAAAGATATATTTGGAGGCCATCTCTTTGGCAGCTCTCTTCAGCATGCAGTAAGGCGCCTTAAAAAATGTTACAAGTCAGTCAATCTAAAGATGCCATGTATCTTTTAGAAGAGATTCAAAGTGAAACTAATCTGCTTAGGGCCATAGTGACCCTGCAATAATGTACATTGTCTGTCCTCAGCTCATGTTCAGAATACCAGCATGACAATCAGATTTTCCTAGAGAGCGTAGTTTTAATCTTTGCCCTTTATAATAAACTGTTGGTTTCAGCTGTATTGTATACAATATGAGCCCAGGATCCTGTCAAATACTCATCCTTTACGGAACTCCCACAGCCCGGCAACTTGGGGGTGGGAGTCTCTTCTGAGACTGAAAAGATGTACGTTGTGATTTCCTTCAGCTCAGGAGAAGGAAAATGCTAATAACTCCAGAGAAAGAAGTGTAAATTGCAGAGATTACAGTACCCTGCGTGTGACCAGCTCTGTGCTGGTTTCAAGCGTGTGGTTGGATGAATGCACACACTGCAGCAGGTGAGACTCCCTCCCACTTGGCTCTGCGGGTGGAGCTCTGTCAATTCACGAATTAGGCCAGGTTCCCTCTTGGGGAAAACCTCAGGAATTAGCAACTCTAATTGCATTACCCAGAGAGATTTTGGCCATGGTGAGCAGACACAGCCATGAGTGAGACCTTGATAAAAACTATCAGTCTTTTGCCCATCTCCAGATACTTCTTAGAAAGTTTACCCACTCTAAGTAGCTATAATTTAGCAGAATTATAGCTTTGTATAGGCTGTATGGCTTTATACAGCCAGCTTTAGGGCTGGGGACTGAAGGAAAAGGCAATAGGAATACTGAGAGCTGGAGAGCCTAAGAGAAAGAGCAGTGCAAATACAGCCATCCAATAAAAGAAGTGCTTGATCTAGATTCTCTTGCCATTTATATTTAAAATAATCTGATTAGTTCAGGTTATTCAGCACCTGGACTGTTCCCTTTGCTGCTTGCCAAAAATAAATTATTAAGCTTTATTCTTTGTGCTAGAGGGCACTGGAAAGGGAAGCCATGGAGCAAAAGATGAGAGTAGGCTTTTCTCTATTGAGAAATACTCAGAATACTCAGCAATGTATTTACAATTTCTAAGTACACCTGAAGTCTACAAGAGATCAGAATTTCTGGCCCACAAACATGAGAGAATTCAGGAGCTGCTCAGTCAGAAATGATGGGAAGAACAGGTCTCACAGGAGTGCCAAAAGGTGAGGATGGCTGCACCCTGGTCATATCCTTAGCAAGGGAGAAAATGAATATTTCTGTAATTTTGCCCCTGATTAAGTATGAAGTTCTAAGGGAAACAGAGTGTCTTAATGCTGCTTCCCTTGTCACAGAAGATGTTTCCATGCATAGTTTTGTTCATACTCACTCCTATGCCAACAAATGTGCATCAAATGCCTTTCCACTGTTGCTTTTTTTTTTTCAGAACCTCTGCCAAACCATCCAATCCATGGTTTTTTTCAGTGTTGATGGACAGTTTGAGAGACTATAAACTGTAGTTCCTTCAAGATACACACAAAAGCAAAGTGAAGAGAGGAATAGAAATCTCTTGCCTGCTTTGATGGCAAAACTGTCTGTACAAAAAGGAAGTATAAATTCTTTTGTTCTTTTCTTATGAGTTTCTACAGCTGCCAAACTCATCCTCTGCAAAATTTCAGTATTTCAAAAATGCAATGACTTAACTCCAAGGGGTTTTGCTGATGAATTGAAGTCCCATCCCTTTAGTTTTGAAGCTAACATTTCCAAACCAGCACATGCAGCCCTTTTTGTATCAGGCTGTAGAGGTTCTCCCAGTCCCAACCTCAGATCTTGTCTTCTGTATGTAACGATCTTTCTTCATATTCGTTTCCTTATCCAATCAAGAACCACTTTCATCCTTCAAACTAAAGATGGAGATGTTAATTAGTACTAGTTAGATTAATAAGCATCTTCTAGTTAGACAAAGGACTTGTCAGTAGAACCTGGGAAAAAGGAAGGGGAAGGAAGAAGAGGAAAAGAGACGAAAGAGTTTATTTGAGGAAACCACTTCTTAAGCACCAAAGATACCTCTGACTGATATTTCTGAAGTACAAAACCAAAGCAAAAACTTGCATTTAGACCTATAAGTCTGAGTGAAACCAGTACAGCTGCCAAATCATCCAGCCATCTTAGGAAAATTTCACTAGGCAGTACTCTCCTTTATACGGTTGTTTCCTCATGTGAGTTACAATACTCAGTAAAGTGAGCAGAAGGACAGACTCACTGAGTTAAGGAGAGAGAAAGTCTCTAACAAGAAGGAGAACTCAGCTCCCACTAATACTATTAATTGATATATAATGATAATGAATAAACAGTTACCATCTTGATAATTAAAAGGTAACTGTCTAAACCTATGGCTGTAGTGTAAATGGAAATGTGCTAACCCAACTGAAATTTGTGCAAGTATGATCAGCAACTAATCATACCCTTCTTCTCTATAGGTTTGCTTGAATTTGCTTATTTTGGAAACAAAGCAAAGCTTTAACCTCATTTGTTAAAACTGTATAGGCAGCAGAACTAGCCAGTGTTTTACTCTGTCCCATGACCTACTAGTAAAGCTCCCAGAATCAGCAGATTCCAGGTGCAGAAGTTTTGACTGGTGGCAGTATACACGGCAGAAGTGACTCATGGGTTGTAAGATTAATAATGAGCTCACTAGCTCTGATGTATGTCCCAGTAATGTATTCCAGTGGTACCTATTTACCATTTTACTCCAGCACATTTCTGTGAGGTGTCCTGAAGGTCACCAGCATTAAACATAAGACAATACAGTCAGGTTCAGTCATCATTTACAACACTACAGATCTAGACTGATATCAGTATTAAGACATCAGCATGGGAGACAGCACTTGGCTTTTCTTCTGGAAAGACACAGAACAAAAAACATAATATTATCTTTCTCACAAAATTTTACATGAGCAGAAGTGATGGAAGCATGTAGCTAGTAATTCATAGTCCTAGGAATTAATTTCTAAATTTTACAATTGTATCCACTGAGACTCTCATATTACTTTTGTTATAACATCATTCCAATCAGAATTTGTAGGGAAGTTCTGACTCCTTGAAAGTTGTGCTCATTCTGAATGGGAACAAAATCAACTTTTTGTAGTTTCTTAAAAGACAGTTTCTAGAGGAGATGCTGTTTCAGGAAATTTGAAATGCATTACCCTAAGATAATTAACTAGTAAAAAGATTTGAGTTTCAATCATGAAACAATTTATTCTGAAAAGGATCCAAATTAATCACACTGACATTGTTAAAATGCTTTTCAACTCTTTTCATCATAGAATTTCATGAAAAGCAGTGCACTTTTCAGATAGTTCAGTTTTTAATGAAGCTTCATTTCCCAAAGGAGAAATTTTCCTACAGGAAATTTCTTACCTTTTTAACTTTATCCTTTGTTTTCTATACTCTGTTCATCTGACACAGTTATACAAATGCTGGACAGACACTTGCACCACTACCATTACCACAGTTTCTAGGTATGAGTCTCTTACTCCATCTATCAGTACGAAAGTGTATTACAAGACAGACACTACAGCTCGATGTATTTGGCATTTTACAGATGGAAGATTGTCTAAGAGTTAAATATTGATACCAAACTATACTGGTAAATGCTATAAACGTATAGCACACCCCAGCTTTAATCTAGTTTTTCATGTTAGAAGTGAGTGCTGGCTAAATGAGGCCCTTCTGCTTTTAAAGAGGTGATCAGAGAGAAATGGGTAGATTAGGAAAAGAAGCTTATCTAAAAAAATTAGGAGGGAGGAGTAAGGCCTGAAGTTGAAAAATACATAAACAGTATCTCAATTAACAAGAAAAAGCTTTCCAAAGAATGGATGTATTTGAAGCATGGTAAAAAAATTAATTGGTTCTCTTGGGGTTAATAGGGAATTAGAGAGAGGATGGAGTCGCACTGCGGACCTGTTGTGTAATTTCCCTGCCTGCTTTTACAATTGAAGTGGATGGAGATTTGCTTTAGCTGGAAGCCCATTTTCACGAACAAAAAGAAAAGAACTAAGAAATAATGCTCAGCTTTCAGGACAGGCAGGACACAGCAGGGCCAAAGGGAGTTGAAGCAAAAGATTTGTGGGTGGGAAACTGTCAGAGGTAACCACTGACAAATATTTGTCAGGCTGGTTTTAGTTGATTCTAAAGCAACAAATGTTCTGAAGGACAGGGAAAAAATTGTTAAACAAATACCAATTAGAGAATCAAGGCTTATTTGCCAGAGATTACTGACTTTTATTACTGAGCACACACATGAAAATCTGACCTTTGGCAAGGAGATGTAATTAGTGTGCACACTGCAGGCAGCGTGGCTTTTCCCCTGAAGGACAGCGCGAGAAGCAGCAGCAGCTGCAGTGCTCTGGGGTTCTACGCGGAGACTAGCACATTCTGGGCATGTGTCACCTGTGTAGCAAGCACTGCCCATTGTCCTCGGGAGGAGAAAAGGGTGCACACCCCCTGTGCAGCTCAGGAACCTCCTCACCAGGTCGGTGAGGCATGTAAAATCTGGCTACAGCCTCTCCAGTAGGTCCTGGGTCTTCTGCAGATGCACCTTTGCCCTTACTCTAGCTAGTCCAAACTTAGCAGAGGAGTTATTCCTAGGCTGCGACAGGCAGTGGTAAGGTTCCCTTACTAAGGGCTGCTTTAGTGTCTTTGAAATGTCTTACACATAACTTGCTTCCTTTTCGAGTGAGATCCACCTGATAAATACTTCTGTTTACTGTTCAACTGCCTTACGTTCCTCATCGCTGGCAACATAAAGCAAGTAGGGATGGTACATCTTAGCTGTTAATTAAGGCTACGCTGAGAGTCAAGGACCCTGCCATAAATACCCTTTTTACTGCCACATGCAAGAAGCTAGGAGAACAGTGCAGACTGTTTGAGTGTGAGTTACAAAACAGCAAAGGAGAATTTATATAACTCATCCTTAAATTCAGCATAGATTTTCCTCTAGTGCATGCCACCTCCAGGCAGACTCCTGTTTTCCATTTATGTCTGCTGAGCAGGTAGGCAGGATAGCCAGGACCAGGATGGACCATCCAATGCTTTGCCAAGTTGGAAAGCAAGGTTTGTGGGAAGGCAGCTGACGTGGGAATAACATGACTGCAGAGGCAACTGAAGGGAGAGACTCCTCTGGACCAAGACCCTGGGGCTATGAGGATCTTGTCTGTTATAGATGAAAGAGACATCAGCTGGGCTCCTGTGAATATTTACAAAAATAATAATAGAAGGGAAAAAATACATCTGCTACATATCTCCATAAATGTTCTTAGCTCTACATAGGTTTCAGATATGAAATACTCACTCAGTCAAGAAACTTGAATTGCCTAAGAATAATCATATTGACAAATCAAAGAGCTGACAAAAGAAAAATGGGGAAATTATTAAATCTGCCATATTTTTAATTTTTTATGCATTGTATCCATCACAGGGTTTCATTTTATATTCATCAAAATTAAAGCTCCCTCCTTGTAATCTCTTCTGAAAATAAATCACTTTCTACCTTAAGAAACGGAATCGGGAGCTAACAGCTTTGAGTTATTAAAGATTCTGCAGTTAAACACAGAGTGCTATTCAGCAGAGAGGAGTGTTCAACAGACCGTGCCAGCTTCTGCAAACACTGCCCGTGTCTCTCTCTCTCTGTAAGCACTTTCTCTGCTTTAATTTGTGGTTTGCAGAAATTGATAGCCCATTAGTAGGTATCTTAGGTCATCATCCTGTTAATAGCTTCCATGGTTTAATCAAATACATGACAAATACTACTAACCCTTGTTAATTCCCAAATTCTTATCCATGAGAAAGGCTTAGTGTGGGCAGTGTTTTTTGTGCAGATGGAGTTTGTTTGTATCTGTTTTATTTCTGCTGCTCTCATTTAACTTGTTCACGCCCTTTGAATTGTAGGAATTTAAATACAAAATGGAGGGAAAGAAAATAAGATGGGGATCAGATGTAACTGGTAAACTCCTTTCCATGCACCACAGCTTTCTAAAGACTAAACAAAATTGCTGAATGTCATGCAGAGGGAAATAGGAGACTAGCTTTGCACAGCTTTAAATCTCTTGTTTTAATGACTTGCTAGGCAAGATTCAGAATTTCTGAAGTGTTCCATGTCAGAAACTCACTGGCAACGACAAAGCAAATAAAAAAAAGGAGTTATGTTATTCAAACCACTTTCATGGTATTTCATCATATGACAATTTTGATTTTTATTTAAATATGATAAGCTAAAGATGAGTTAAAATTAATATAGTCATCATGTTTATTCTCCAAAATATAAATAATAAATTTATAAACTCTGTTTTCTAAAAAAGTAACATACATTTTCTGTCCCTTTTACATGTTAAGGTAGAGTCCATGTCATTTTAATGTTTTATAACTTTTATCAAATCATTATTCACAAACATGTTTGATGTTTTACTTGTTTAGTTCTGAGCAAACACTTTAATGTGGAAAGTTGGAAAGATTATTCAAATATTATTATTCTATTCAATTAATTCTAGTTGAGAGCCAGCAGAAGGCATGTTTGCTGAAAATATACTGTTCTAGCACTTTAATTCAGAGAGACTGGAGAAAAATACCTAAAGCTTTTGGCTAGATAGCATTAGGCTGTAGTGTGGAAACTAAAATCTAAAATGAAGGAGGAGTGTTTCTCTCATGGCAGATTTGTGTTCAAAGGGGAGACCAGAGCGTGCCTGCAGCCCGGGTCATTTTGCTAAAAGGTGAAAACCTTTTGGATTTTGTATGCTTTTTACAGCAAAATTGCACTAGATGAGAAGAGAAAAATAGCAGATCCATGAAAATTAAGACAAGAGTCAGTTACTGAAAATAAAAACCTTAGAGCCATGTGCTGTTCAGAGACTCCATAGCAAGGCCCACTGCGGGCAGAGAGCACTTGCCCCTGTGGCCAGAGGACAGCCCGTGGCTGTGCCCAAGCCGCCCAGCTGGGCAGGGGAAAGCCCTAATTCCAGACCCTTTGCATGAGCCATTCCTGTCCTGGCTTCTCCAGAGAAGCAGCATTTCCTAAGGCTGCAGCCTGTGCTGTACCTGATCTGTAGATTAATGGAGTTCTGCAATCGCAGCTGTTGATCTCTCACTTTTCAGGAACATGATATGTATACTTACTTACACTTGCATTGCTACTCATGAATGTATAAGCAACTGTGAAGGGAACAAAAATAAAAATGAAAAATGAGACTGGTGGGAACTCTGATTTCTAATTAGAAACACTGCACATCTCTTATAATTTTGGCTTGCAGAAGTTAATAGAAAATGAGATCAAAGGCAGAATGTGTTTACCAATGGTAGATCATGCCAGACCAAGCTTCTTTGATGTGCTGAGAGATCTGAATAGGAAATGCAGATCTCATCTATCTGAACTTCAGGAAAACATTTAATGTGCTGTCACTTGGGACCATGTCTGCTAGAAAAATGGTAAAGGAACTCACAAAAGAAATGGAAAAATGCATGAAGTTTGGAACAAGACGGATGACAAACTGATTCTGTTGAAAAGAAAATTACTATGCTGGAAGGAAGTTAGTAGTAGAGATTCTTGTGGGTTTGTGGTGGGTTAGTAATTTTCTAACAGCACTTACACTGTTCCTCCCCCCTCAACCCAATAGGTTCCTGAGGGATTTTCTTACCAGGTGCTCCAGGGCTGCACAGGAAATGAATGCAATGCTGGCCTGGATCCTGAGCTGCATTACCCAGCCAGGGGGAGCCGGTGTTACAAGGCAGTTCCCTTCCTCCTGGGGAAATCCTCCCCTGGGCTGCAAGTGTATGCTCCAGGGAGGGCTCCAGGGAGGGCTTCAGTACCCAGCAAGTGCAGGGAAGGGGATGCCTCCCACTTCCCTTCAGCATGGACACTTTCAGAAGAATTTTCAGGGCTGCACAAACAGCACAAAACCTTCTGGACTCAAGTCCAATTGACAGCACTGCCAGGTCATCTTTCAACTCATTTAGAAAATAGGTTCCTGTGTTGGGCAGAAACAAACAATGAACACAGAAAGAGAGCTTTCATCCCTACTTTAAAATGTTATTTTTAATTGACACTGGCATGATGTGACAAAGCAGAAGGTTGCAATATCATTCAGGAGGATCTAGGGAACTTTAGGGCATAGAGTCAAAGCAGTTGATGATCTTTCATCAAATATGTTGTAAGATCCTGCCCCTTGGACCTGCAATGAGATTTGTGTTACAGACTGTGAGTGCATCATCCAGGGAGATGACAAACCAGGGATTTATTTTCAAAGAAACAAAGGTATCTAGAAAGTATTGTCTGAGCTCCTGGAGCAGGTCCAGCAGAGGATGAAAATGATGAGGGGATGGGAGCACCTCACTTATGAGGAAAGGCTGAGAGAGCTGGGCCTGTTCAGCCTTGAGAAGAGAAAACTGAGAGGGGACCTCATCAATGTCTATCAGTCTCTGAAAGGAGGGTGTCAAGAGGATGGAGGCAGGCTCTTCTCAGTGGTGCTGAGCAACAGGACAAGAGGCAATGGGCAGAAACGAATGCACAGGAAATTCCACCTGAATATGAGGAAGAACTTTACTGTGCAGGTGACCGAGCACTGGAACAGATTGCCCAGAGAAGTTGTGGAATCTCCCTCACTGGAGGTATCCAAGAACCATATGGACACAATCCTGTGCCATGTGCTCTGGGATGACTCTGCTTGAGCAGGGAGGCTGGACCAGGTGACCCACTCTGGTATCTTCCAAACTGACCCATTCTGTGGTTCTGCACTAATTTTAGCAAAGAAGACAGGACATGTAATGACATTTTCCTTGTGAGCCCTTCCTGAAAGGTGGCATAAAACCCTTGTCCCTTGCTTTGAAAAAGAGAAGCAAATGAGTACCGGTGCACAGAAGCAGACATGATGAGGGAACTGACAGCATCTTTTAATGAGAGAAACACTAAAAAGTTTAACTTAATTAGCTCAGCAGAATCAAAGCTGAAAGAGGAAACAATTATTCTCTGTAAAGCTATCAAGACCAAACCTCAGGGAAGGAAAAGGACTTTTAGCTGACACAGCAAGACATGGAAATAACCTGGCCATGAATATGTTTAGGCTGGAAAAAAGGGGGTAAATAACTACCAGGAAGCAGAGTTGTCTCCCAGTAAAGGCAAGAAAAAGCATATCCAATTTTAGGACAGCAGCTACTAAGAATATGGAAGGGCCACCTTGAACACCACCATCCTGCAGCAGGAAAAAGAAAACACAAGAAGTCAAAAGCCATTTCTAGTTTGCAGCTGGACATACAGAAGCCAAAGGAATACCAGTTAAGTAAAACCAATTAATCTCTCAATGGGAGAGACTGCTCTCAAAGGAGTATGTTAATGCTGGGATTAAAAGGCCAGTCCTACATCAGAACAAGCTATTTCTTGGCTCTGGGGTTATGAGTGAAACTGGAATCATATCTATCTGGCCCTTTTAGACCCATCTGCTCCTGCTCCTAAAAGCAAAGAACAAAAAGAATTGCAAGAAGAGCAGCAAGCCCGCAATAAGGAACTTCAGCCAAATTTCAGATCCACAGCCGAAGCTGAACTGCAATGGCAGAGGGTTGGTTATAAATCCTCTGTGTTGGAAAAAACCACAGGACCTTATAGAAAAGCTTACATACACTTTTGCTAGGAATTATTGAAACTCCAGGTAGGAAATGAATGCAATTTGAAGATGAAAAGATCTCTGGACATTACCACAATGACATCCTGACATGTCTTGCTCCGTGCCTGCCAAACCAGTAGCCTGCAGACTTGAAACTTTGTTCTGGGCACGTGTCTGTCTGTCTGTGAAGCACCCTCTCCTTAACAGAGCAGCTGGACCACTGCTTACAGGGGTGCCATTTGAGCCATCCCCCCTTGGCTGTGGCTGATGACAAGCTGCTGCATTTCTGATTAACTTCCAAAGTAAAAAAACATTACAAGCTTTGTGCAGACCACAAGATGGCACAGATGTAGTAGCTATATGGAACTGCATAAGGCAGCCCAGCATGAACAGATTAGAAATAAAAATTAACATAGAGTTTAATATCAATTTGGAGTTGGAGGAGAGCAAAAAATATCCTATTTTGGTGAAAAAACTCTAATTTATACTTGAAGGACAGTTCTCTGAGCCTATAAACAACAACAATGCTGAAATTGTTAATTTACAGTAAACAACTGCTTATATATTTAGAATCAAATAACTGAAAGTAGAAATTACTTTTGAACAAGGTAATCAGTTTTGTCTGAGATCTAACAGAATCTTGTGATTTTAGATTCTTTTCAGTCAAATGGTACAATCATTATGGAATGGCTTTTGAGTGGTCTATTTTTTAAGCTGGAAAATTCTTTAACACCAACAAAGCCTGTCTATCCTACAGACAATTCCATTTGCAACCATTTTCAATTTTTGAATAGCAAAAGAGTTTGAGAACAATCCCTAATTAGATGTCAGATACTGATGACCTTTTGAAAATAGCCTTTTTATGATAAAACCACAAGGCAACGAATGTACTCCATGATACAATAAAGTTAGTGATATGGATTTATAGGTTTCAGATTCACTGCTCTGGAAGTGTGTCACAAGGGACTGGACAGTATAGGTGTACTGTCTCCAGGATGTTTGCTTTTATTATCCCTTAATTACTGAGAACATTATTTGAGGTAAAGAGAAGCAGAACATCAAGAACTGCGCAGGGAGGAGGAATTTCATTATATCTCTATTATGGATCTTTTAAACAAAAATTATGTGATATTATACAAAAATATTTATATTATTCACCAGTGAGTTTTGCCACTTGTCTTGCAGCTGTTAAGCATCTAGCACAACAGACTGATATTCCACAGTTAAAATTTCTAGGAACGTCTGCAATAAAAATATTTACTTTCTATCTATGTGCTGCCATGTTTGTCAATAATCGTCACAAATGTCAGAGATTTGGGGAAGTCCCTTATGGCAGAATAATCAAAATCTAAACCTAAAGTCATCTAAATACTGATATATGTCCACCAGAAATATCTAGATCTAGTCATCTAACCTATATCCAAAGAGAAGGAAAATATTAACTTCATTATTCAGGTCTGTAGTAAATCAGAATTCCTGATTAGCATTCAAATGAAAAACTGACCTTTCCAAATTTGTTACATTTCATCTAAGCAAACTGTTCTCTGACCTGGACAGTGAGGAGACTCACAGAAGCCTGCATTTTTTTTTAAATGAGATCTGAAACTTTAATTAACAATTTTTTATTTGGGTTGACTGCCTTTCTTATGTAAGTAACTAGGAAATGCCTGTGACTGTTCTTGCTATGCCTGGGGTAATATTTATAAGGAATATCCTAGTAAGTAAGAATTTAAGTCACTGACATTCACTAACAATCATGGATACAATTTTCAAAACAGCCTGAGGGATTTGAATACATAATGTTCTTCCTCCTCTAATTCTTCCCATACTTCTGTAGTATTGTACCTGCTTCAGGACATAATTCTCCAGACACAGAATGCAGTTTCAAGAAGCCTGTAGTGATGGAGGGGACTCATTCTTCAGATTAAAAGCTTTCCCAGAGAAGGAATTCACACTTAGAACCCTGTAGGAAAGAGAAGAAAACGAAGTGGAAGAGGATAAGGAAATGGAAAAAGGAAAAGAAAAATGAAAAGAAACAGGAAGGGAAAGGGAAAGGGAAAGGGAAAGGGAAAGGGAAAGGGAAAGGGAAAGGGAAAGGGAAAAAGAAAGAAGTAAAGAAGAAATGGTGATTCATTCCCACAGCTCTCATGGTAAATGAAATGAAAAGAGTCAACTTCTTCTCTCATACTATTACATCCTGTACTCACACCAAGTAGCATTGCTCCAGAGCTCAACACACTGGCACCAAAGAATACTATCATTCTTTTTCTTAAATTGATATAACTCAGCACAGAAACAGATAAAGAAGATGTATAAACTGTCTGTTTATTTTCTAAATTGAGGGTAATAAAGTCTTTCGATTTTCTGAAAGGATACATATTCCATGTAGAAAACTCAATCTTGCAATTCCCATTAATTTTGAAGTGATCTGTACAATCAGTCTCTGAAAGTTAAAAACACTTCTCACAGTGAAACACATACAATGTCCCTGTTGTTCTATTGCATCCTATGATGATTGTGTTTTGGCTTTTGTACAGAAGACACATCCTAAAATCTTGTTTACAGTTCCCTGTTTGTGCTGCAGGGAGTGACCATATTCTGAAGTCACATGCGTATCTGTAGAATTTTGTTTTCCTGCCCCTATCTTAATAGGTAAATGCACTGGGGAGCCTTCTCTTCTCCAGGCTGAACAGTCACAGCTCTTTCAGCCTCTCCAGGCCAGCTGGAGGCCAGTCACTAAGTGGTGCAGCACAGCACAGGGACTGATACTGGAACCAGTGCTATCTAACACCTTCATTATTGACAAGGATGATGGGACAGGGTGCACTCTCAGCAAGTTTGCAGATAATTTGTGGATCCAGGGGCTCACAGGTGTACCACTGCTACTAAATTCTTTGTCTAGAACCCTACAGAATATGGCCAGGAATTTAACCCAGTTGTCTTTGGGTTGGGCCAGCACTGGGACATTGAACCAGCCCCCACAGATCTCGCGCCAGGATAATGGCAGCATTAGTGGGATATGTTTGTCCAAATCACTTACTGCTATTCTCAATCTCAAATCCCATCTGTAAGTAGAAATTGTCTGGGACTATTTTAGGTAGAATTTCTCCAAAGAAGCACACCGTTCAGAAGCAAGACAAAACTTTGACATTTGTTACCAGAAATTATTTTAGTTTCTCGTACAGAATTGCATTTGGATAGAAATTTCTCCAAAGCTATGCTCTGTTTGGATTAAGGCTTTTGGTTCTGTCAATTAGCACAAGTGATTCTTTATTTCAAGTGTAGACATCTGTTAATTCTTATTACATATTGAACTACTAATTGCAGTAATTATTGTTAAAATCAATAACAGATAGACTCACATCTCTCCCTCCTTTTTTTACATTTATTTGCATTATTCTCCTTAGCCTAGGACTGAACATGATAACAGCTGGAGAGCAGACAGTGCTTGGCACTGAATTCTCTGGCAATATAAAATCCCTAGAGACTTTTTTTTTAAATAGATGGTGCCATATTTGCTCTTTCTGCAAGAATTCAGTTCCCCACCAAAGATCCACTGAAAGCAAAACAGAGTCTCATCTACAGTTGTAGCAATATGATCAAAACATCAGCCAAAAAGGCCTTGAAGAGCCCTTGGCTTTCCTTGAGGTAAGAAGAACCAGGAGAAGTTCCACTAGGCTGTGAGCAGTACCCCACTGGGGAGAGGGTTTTGCCTGCAGATTCTGAGCTGTCAGCATGGCTGCAAGAGATGAAATCACTGAATTGGTATAAGCCAGGAGGTCATTTCAGACAGCAGCATTTCAACAACTGCTAGAGATTTTCAAACTGAAAAGCAAAGAAAAGAGCTGGAATCATCCCATGAGGTACTGTTTCATGGGAGATGTATATCTGAGAATCAGGCCGGGAAAGGTAGAGAGAAAATTCTTCATTTCACAAAACCATTGGAATAATACAATTTTTCTTTAAAAAAATTTCTCAAATCCAGCTACAGAAAGGAGTTTGAGATACTCTTCTCAGATCCATGATCTTTTTATTGGATTCATGTAATTAAATCCCAGTTGAACAGGAAGGACAATGGCCTACACCCAGAAAAATATTTGGGCACCTAAAGCAGAGCTCAGGCACTGAAGCTTTGCCAAAGTCAAAACCATGACTCCGTGCCACAGGTCTCAGACACTCTCCCAGATTGCTGTACTGTCTGTTATATGTGTATATGTGCTCATTTCTGGCCCAGGTGTGAGGCACAAGGCCTTTGGCACTTTTCTCAGTGGCAGTCACAGTAACAAAATATGTTACGTATAGGTCACCATTGGTAGGAGGGCACATAGGCATGGAAGAAACTGTAGTTATTTACACATTCCAACAAGCCTCAAGCCTTTGAATAAATTATCCAGACTCCTAAAAGAGCTCTGTAGTCAATGGCTCCTTCTGAGCCCTTATAGACCAGGACCCTTGGAGGAGCCTCACTCCCATCTTCAGCGGTGTGGGAAACTTCTCCCAGGTTTGATAAAAAATTAGTGACTAAAGCTTTGCAATACAAATAACCTTATGATCCCCCCTCTTAGGAGGAACAGAGCAGGGCTGTATGGACTGCTCAGGACCATTGCTTATACCTGAGCCTGACAGGTACTGTGAACTGAACCTCTTTGGGTTTGGATTAAATATATGTCATGGTTTAGGAACGGTACTTCCAATTCACTGTCCCCTCTGAGACTCTCCAAAACCACACACCCGCTCTCCTTTCCCCTTCCCCTTCCCCTT
>VZTF01004936.1:1209943-1316060 GCA_013397755.1 Cnemophilus loriae | reverse complement strand
TTTCCCTTTCCCTTTCCCTTTCCCTTTCCCTTTCCCTTTCCCTTTCCCTTTCCCTTTCCTTTTCCCTTCCCCTTCCCCTTTTGCTTCTAATGGCTGCATGTGTGAGGAGAGCAGGTTAGTGTTTGGCGGTGGCTAGGAGAGGTTCTGCGTGAAAACAGTCACCTTTCAAACAAAGTTGCTTCAAATTTTATTGTTTTAATTAGGACGGAGGCGGGGGAGGGGGGCGCTTTTCACTAGAGTTTCTCACTCTATAAAAGTTTTTTTTTCTTCACAAACCGTGTAGGCTCTTCCCACCCCATTAGACCCTGATGAATTTGAGGTGCCCAAGGTCAATGTACAGAGAATCCTGAGTCCTTCAGCCCTTAAAGAGCACAGGGAGGTGCTCTGCTGTGCATCTGGCCACATGACCCCCCAGGAGTGCTGTGCTAGACAGTCACCAAGGGCTCAGCATCTTGCAAGGTGCAGCTGTAAAGTTTTTTTGTCTAAACTTGCACAGCACAGAGCATTTCTTTCTTCCAAGGCAAATCCTGCTGTTCCAAGGCAAACTCCCACCCAAAGATCTTCAAAGTATCCCCTGACCTTGGTGAGACCTACAAATCTTGAGACCAGCTCTACTACCAACTCTGATCTGCTTCAGACCAGCTCTTGTATTGGTGTAATTCCACAATATCAGCTGGAAATGGCATTTTCTGTATTAAAGGACTCCTTATCTAGATATTTTCTCTAATGTGCCCACTTTAACTCCTCCAGCCTTTCTCCTGATTATTTCAAGCAACACTCGTTTGCTCATCTCCTGATTTCTCTAGCCCCCATGGGAAATAATTTCAATAAGACTTTTTGTTGACTTCTATTATTTAAATTCAAGTGTATACTGAAAATGCAGAAATTTTTTTGTCTCGGAGATACCACTTGTAAGAGAAACAGGAGAATTACGGTCATACATCACAAAACCAGGAGAGACATCTAAGTTTCCAGGAAAGAGTTAAAAATCATTAAATGGAGCCAATTCCCCAATTTAACTTAGCACAGTGGGTTAGGAAACTGCACATGGTCAGATTTTTTGATAAACTGAAAACTTCTGATTTTACTAAAGTAAAAAAAAATAATTCAAAATAAAATTATTTGTTTCATTTTCAGCATTTTCTTAAACCAGTGTCAGTTTCATATTTACAGGAAAGCAGATACCTTTCCCAAACCCATGAATAGGAGGGAGAGAGACTGTTTCTGTGATTCTCCTCTTTTATCTGGAGGAAAACCTTAAATCCAAACCATTCCTGCTTCAGAGCAGGGACTGGACGCTGGGGGCCCTTTCTGCTGTGAGAGTACACTCATGTCACAGATATTAGATATTTGGAGGTGTGTCAGTGTGTAATTACCCCTCAGTGAAGTATCCCCACCTATGTAAATACATTTAAGTTAGACCAAGTAGCAAGAGGTTTGTTGTAAGGCTGCACGGAAAGGGCAGGCATGGCGGTCCTGATCCCACTGGGGAATAGAATTATAGAATCATAAAATGTCTTGGGTTGGAAAGGATCTTAAAAATCATCCAGTTCCAAACCCCCTGCCGTGGGCAAGGACACCTTCCACTAGACCAGGTTGCTCAGAGCTTCATCCAACCTGACCTTGAACAGTGCCATCCACAACCTCCCTGGGCCACCTGTACCAGTGCCTCAGCACCCATACAGTAAAGTTTTTTTTCCTAACATCTAATCTAAACCTACTCTCTTTCAGTTTTCACCATTGTCCTGTCACTGCATGCTCTTATAAATAATCTCTCTCCAGACAGAGAGACCTAATGAGAGTGATAGGTGATTGCTAAATTAACCTCCTCCCTGGTCTTCTGTCAAACTCCCTCTCAAGTGTCTAAAGGATTTTAATATTTCCTTAAGGTTGGGGGGGAGGGAGGGGGAGTTAATTAATTAAAACAAATTAATGCAAACCTTAAATAATAATTATAAAAATAATAAACACATAAAATAATTGATTTTAAATCAATTTTAAAAACTACTTATGCAGAAACTTTTGCCACTCTTGACCCACGTTTATGGGAAATTTCTATTTGATTGAAAGTCCACTGCTGCATCCCTTCAAAAGTCCAATCCTTATGCTGAAAATTGAGTGTATGATTTATTTGGATAAATATGGAGGGAAAATGTTATCTTATTAAGTATATTTCATACTTAATGTGCTGTAAACTTGGTCCAATGCAAAGTTCTGTTTAGAGACCATCTGTAAAGTCCTGGATGTGGGTCACAACTCTGTTGGTTCCCTGCCAACCCCATGCTACAGAGAACAGTCACGAAGGTGCTCCAACAGTGCTTGTCATTTGGATCCATCTAGTCTGGTTTCACTTCTAGGAGCAGAGCAGTTATGGGGTGTGCTGGAGAAGCTGTTTAAATGCTACTAACATTTTAATAAACCAGAGAATGTCTCCATTGCTGTCACCTCTCAAAAATATATGTGCCCATTTTGAAACACTTTACTGACATTCACAGCAGCAGTAGAAACTATATTTGTAAGATTTGCTTTCTTCCCTTGCCTACACTTGTTGCAGCATTGCCTGGATGACTCCCCCTTGCAGTTCAGGCTGAAGTAGCCTGTGACTCCGAGTCTGATCCCTTCATGCCACCCAGCTCCTCTCCTGACTTATCCCTTTGCTTCCTCCACCCACACAGACCGTGAGTCTTTCTCACCATCTCAGATGCTCAGCACATCCTCCCAGCCATCATTCTTGCTCTGTTTCTTTAGGCCACTTCTCTCAACCCTGAATCCAGTACCATAGTAGCCATATGGTATCAGGTTTTGTGCCTTGACATCATCTTTATAACCCATAAACAAACTAGAAAATAAAGCTTGTTCTTGTTATGGTCTTGGTTTTTGTTGCACACAACAAGGGAGGAGTTAAAAAAAGCAATACTCTGAGGGAAGGATGGAGACACATTAAGAACTTTAAAATTTTATGCAGCTTTGTGAAAATGTGATGTAGAGCTCAAACTATAAATGCGCACTAAGAACATTGTTTGTTATTAACCCATACAAAATAAAAAAAAATTGACGGTGTTCTCTCTGTCTCTCTTTTTGTTTAGATATTAAGAAGAGCAGACAAGAATGGTAAGATTGCTCGCATGTCTTGCCTCCTCCCTTTGGAAAAAAGAATTCATTGTTAGCTCAGCATTTTAAGTCATGCATTAAACATCCTAACAGAAAAACCAGCCATCCTTCATGTCATTTTATGTTTTCTGCAGGTTCAGTGCCATGTATTATGTTGTGCTCTGATCCTCTCTTCTTTAAGAACAGATCTTATGCCTTCACAATTTGTCATGTGTTTGATTTGCACTTTGAGTGCATGCAGGTGTTTTCTTAGTGATACTGATGCAAGAATGTTTGAAATACTTGTTAGTAGCTCCATCTTACTACTTTTTGAAAACACCATAGGCTACATCCAGAAATCAGATTTATTTTTGCATTTGTTCAGTGTGTCAGTAGGAGGAATAAACCCTTGAATCCAACTCACATATTTATAGCACAGATGTCATAGGTTTTTTATTAACAAGAGGAGCACTGAACAGTGTCAAGCCCACAGATCAGACAGGTTTAACCCTGACAAGTAATTCCCAGTCCAGTCAATCCTCAGAAAACAGATATTGTGTGCATGCAATAAAGAGAAGGCAAATGGATGCCACTGAGAAAATCAGTGATAATAACTTACAAGGAAGAACTCCTGGACAGCAAGTGGCTACTATACAGTTTGGTGGTATAACTGAGCATGTTGAATAACTGTTTACTGTTGCTGAGAGAGAAATCTCGCCTCCACAGCCCACTTCTGGTTGCTATTCCTGCCCCAGTTCAGGTGCAGCAACTGGCATTTCCCACAAGACCCTGGTAGGCTCCTTCAGAGAGCTGTGGAGCCACAGAATCCATCACTGTGAGAGTGTTTTGGTAGTGTTTTCTTTGTTTTCTCCCCCAGTGAGCTTGCCAGTGGCTTACATGGCCAGTGATGGTGCAAGTTGAATTCCAAGGTGAGGGCTGGCATTGGGAGGAGAAGGACCTCCATTTCAGTGGTGCATCTCTAGCTTGGTTAGCTGCCAACCACAGCCAAGCTCTGCTGGCATCCCCCTCAGACCTCCTCGTGGTGTTTGGAATAATATGTGTGTACCTGCCCTGAAGACTGATGAGGGTCAGAGCGCATGGTACAGAGCAGAACTCATCATCCACCTGCAGCCTAAAAGAGACCCCCGAGCTTCGTGTCCCTGCCCTGGACTTTGGACTCATGCTGTCTCAGCCCTGGTGGATCTGCAGCACTTCGGTGGTTAGGAACACTTCTAGTCCTCATCTGGGTTTCCCCACAGCTCATGACTATACATTGCTATGAAAATAGGGGGAACAGCTCACACAGTCGGTGACGAACCTGTTTGTTCCAGAACAGTACAAAACCATATCAGTCCCAGACACTTTGGTCACTGGTATTCCTACTTGTATATGGTTTCTTTACAACATATTACTGGCAGAAAAGCGACTAAGTTCAGACACTTCAGTTCTACTAATTTAAGTCCATGAACTTGAAATTATTTCGGCTCTTAGGCCCTAATTGTGTTTGCTGAACCATCAGTTGCCCATGGGACTTCCACTTTGCAAATCTAGCACTGCACAGGCATGTGCCACATTGATAGGGAGATTTGTTTCAAGGCTGTAAAGTTAAGTACATTTTCAGAAAGGTTATTTGATATGTGAACGCTTACCTAACATGTTTACACTGTTGTCAACACAAATTATTAGCTTTAGTTAATGGCTGGTCTACTTACACTTTCAGTGTCACTTTTCTGTACTACAGGAAACCAAGCATTGGCTTTCAGTAACAAATACTATATTACTGCCCATGACACAGCCCTGTTAAATTCTCCCATATACTTTTAATAGAACTTTCTTTGCTGTGTTCATTCCCTTTATGAGATTAAAATAACTTCAGAGAAAATATCATAAAAAACTTTACTATTTTCTTGCTAGACAGCAAGGAAAAAAATATATCCAAAAAAGGGGATCAAGCTGATAAATAGGAGTATTGTATA
This sequence comes from Cnemophilus loriae, assembly GCA_013397755.1. Classification (NCBI taxonomy): domain Eukaryota; kingdom Metazoa; phylum Chordata; class Aves; order Passeriformes; family Corvidae; genus Cnemophilus; species Cnemophilus loriae. The sequence continues at coordinate 1,310,994 of VZTF01004936.1, read as the reverse complement.
AGGCAGCATTTTTACTATGAATTCTGGGACTGTGGGACTTCAGGTAAGACTTCCACAGCAAGGAAAGGCAACTATTCTTGCAAAGGCAGTATAAAATGAGAGATCAAAAGAGCCAAGAAATTCTGCTGAACTGCTGTTATTCAAGAACGCTACAATAATTTATGACGTCTCTATTTTATTAAGAAAGTCCTTTAGCAAACAGTCATGTGAAATAAGTCATAAAAATGGCTTCTTTCTTTGCCAGCCCGGGTATATCTATCATTCTGTTACTGTCATGTTTCTGGAAATATCAGCTGTCCAGAGATTCTATGAGAGGATCAGCTTCATAAACTCTATCTGTAATTCTTATTTCGTGGCTGTGCAGGTCTGCTTTTTGTGGAGCAGATCCATACTCCTCCCATAACTGAAAAGGTCATATGACTTTTTTAAAGGGAGAACAAGGCATAGGGAAGGATTTTTAAGAAATATATGGTCCATAATACTGACAAAAGCAACAGAAAATCCTGAGGGAGAAAAAGCAATTTCGTAAAGGTGAGATGCTGCACACTGACCTTTTTGGAAAGGAGAAGTTTCAGGTCTGTATGTCAAAATGAAATTTTGGTCAGGTTTACTCTATAAAACTCCATGTGCTCAAAGGAAAGCATGTGGATTTCACTCAGAACTAATCTGGGAAAATTCCAGCTAAAAGGAAAAATCTTCATTTGTTTAATTTCTTTTGCTGTTTAAAACAAAATCAAATTCATTAAATTCCTCTTCAAAAGTAAAATCTTGTCGCTAGCCTGCAAGGGAGGGAGTGAAGAAAAATGAGAAACTGGAACTGCCAGATGCAGTCCTTCCTAAACAAATACAGATTTTTACTTCCCTTATCTCACAGGCAACAGTGTTTGCCCCACAAACGTGTGAATGCAGCACCTGTATGTGCTTGTGTGCATGAGGTGTCTCTTTTATCTCCTGATAAAAACTATGACGTGGGGCATCCATTAGCCTTGCAGTGACCTGCAGTCAAGTGAAACAATATCAGTTTTTGGTGAGTGTCACCCAGGGGCCTCTTCTGATCATGCAGCTGTGACATGTGCCCAATTAGAATTACCTCCTGCCAGAATTCCCTCCTCCTAGCACAGGAATGGAATTTCAAATACAAACTACATTGCAGAAATCCAATCACAAACAGTCTGACCATCAAAATGGATGGAAAAAAAAAAGGTAATAATCTAATGAGAATGCAACCCTTGATCTTGCAAGAGTAAAAGTCTTCCTTCAGCAGGGGGAAGGTGCCTCAACACTGATGGTTCAACACAGACCAAAGACAAGGAGCACCAGAGAACAGTGCCCTGCCTTTGCTGGCGTGATGGTAGAGGTCATTTCTCTTCCCATCCCTCTGGGGAGGAAGACCACTGCCTTTGCCTTTTACCAGAGCCTGTCTGTCATCTCCATCTCTGGATCTCCTCTCCTGCTCTGGAAACATGGCATGCTCTGGCGTTTGAGACTCTGATTGGCACTTTTCAGTGTGGTACCATCCATCCAGTCAAACCTGGAGGGAGTGACTCCTAGCCCTGTCCCCCAGGAGGAGGACCTCTCAGCTGTCTCTCTCCTCCACAAAATTCAAATTGGTATTTGATTATGGCCATGTTCCAAACTTAACAGCTCCTGTCCCCAAGCTCTTGGGCACCTCTAAGCCCTAAGGAGGGCAACTCTAATATGACAGGTTTAGAAAAGATGGTTTGTATATAGATGCTGTCATTGATTTGCGAATACAAGTCAGCTATTATGAAAAAGCACTGAGTATAACCTGTATCTCAAACATTCTTGAAGCTCCTAAGAGGAAGATACTTGCAAACGTCATTGGTAATATCTGCTACAGAGGCAGACATTTTCAAAAAAACCCGAAAAGCCTGAACCGTAAGGAACACTGTAAACAGTATGCTGCAGGCAGTCAGGAATGACTGCAAACAAATGAGGGAAGATTTTAAAAACTGACTAAACAGAAGAAGACTAAAGCTCCATGGACTGACAAACCTGGATATCAAACAACCAGCAGACTTGCAACAGAATCTTATTAATGTCAGAATCACTGCATTTATGTCTGGTTTAATTTTTTTTCTCTGACATTTCAAACAAGCACTCACTGAAAGCTTTTTCCCCCCCCCAAAAATATATCTTTTTTAATATATTCGAACTAGAATCTGTAAAATGAAAAATAGTCAGATGAGACTAATCTTTGCATTCTGTCGTATGCCTTCATTCAGTACCCCTGATGTCCATGAGACAGAGCAGGGACACCAGGCTTTTAAATGTAGAATTCTGAAACTGTGTAAAATACTGTGATAATACATGCAGTATGTTGATTACAATAATCTGGGGATTTCAGCCCGGCTCTAAAACCATGCAAACATTGTCCCAGCAAAAACCATGGGTCATAAATAAAGGATTCCTTAAAATAAGGCAAGTGCAGCGGTAGCACCCTGTCCCTTTCACTGGTGTCAGTGACCAAAGGGATTGATTCACAGATCCTAGGCTTTGGAGTGGCCCAACAAGATTTCCACAGAATAACCAAGACGACACTTAGCTGCACCTGTACGGTCATCAAGAGGAAATCTTGCAACGCCTACTCCACAGTCAGTTTTGCAGACATCAGAATAGGTGTTTTCCTATTCATTATTTATTGACAGTGCCATTGCAGGATAAGCAGTAACTTTGCAGGTGAGTCTTCTACCATCTGTGTTGGCTCATGTGTCTGTAGGTGAGCTCTGGCAGGTTGACAGCTGCCTCACTGCAGCAGTCCTCAGACTGTGACTTCTCAGCAGCTCTAGCTTGTTTACCAGAGTGCTAGTTTATACCATGCCAGAGGATTAAGGGAATATGCCTCTGAGAGGCAGGGAAAGCATCTTGGGAAAGGGATCTCTTGAATCTTCGCTAAAGTGAACTGTCAGAATTGGCCTGCAGGCTTTGAAGATTGCCACTTAGTGGGTTATCTGGAGTTATACCACAGCAAGGAATGCCAAGTCCCTGATTTCAGCATTTTTTATCTAGGCCAGTATCTCCTAATGTGGGGCTATAACATTCTGACATCTTATGAGGTCTTCAGCTAGCCCAGAGACTGCCCCAGAAGCTCTGCTCAGTGGCAGCTGCATCAGTGCGTGGGCTCTCCCTTCCATACGGACTGGCCAGATAGGTCACAGCGTGACAGGGTGACCCATCTCTTGTGTGACCTTCCTGGAGAGAAACAGCAATGTGCAGGAATCCCTTGGGGAAGCTCTGTGAACCATGATACCCAGAAGAGCCAGGTCTGAGTGGCCCAAAGTGGCCATGTTTGAGCTGTAGATTCACTGAATGACTTTGCAGAACATATCTTCTGAACAGGAGCCAGAGGACAGAAATTCTCTGAACTGTTGCAGTCCTGATTTAAGCTCCCAAGTTACTCAGTGAATGGATTAGTAGGGCAAAACCTTTGCAGTACATCCCATGAACTCTGACCACATGACTATTTGCTTTCTGACCATCTGGATCCACTGCAGACATCACCCTGCATCCTGTTTCAGAGCCCAGGCTCGGCCTGGGGTAGGATTCCCCATCCCACCCACCTGGGTCCTTCAAGTGCTGCAGGGCTGGACTCTGTGCTCCAGATCCCCAAAAATATTTCGATAGAGGTAATATAAACCCTTTCCCTGTTAGCCTTGGAATCACTTGGTTACTTGTGTGAAGCTTTTCCAGCATAACAGATGGAATAATGGCCCAAAATACTTATTTTTGATTATATCAACATACGATACAGATCAGAGTCAATAAAACCTTAGTTCATTTGCCCAGACTCTCAAATCTTCACCTATGTTTGTGCTTTTTCTAATGCAACCCCTTATGACTGGGACCTAGTGGATATTATTAGCATGCTCGCTTTGGCTCACTGAAATTTGTTATTTTGGCAGATGTTTCCCGGTCTGCTTCCAGCCTATGTGCCATGTGCCAATAAATCATGTGGGTTTTATCTTTTTGCGTGTGGTTCAGCCCATGTATGTCTGTTGTGATATGTCCCCTCACACTACCTCATTTTCTCTGTGTATGTGGCAGTATCTCATAGCATTCAAGTAGTCTGATCCAAACCTTTGACAGCAAGTGTGGACTGTCAGTTCCTTCCAAAGGACAAGTTCCCCAGCAGGTCCCCAGGAGCAGGTGAGCTGGAAGGAGGACGCGTATTTGCACTGCTTTCCCGCTGTGTTTGCTTCAGCCACGCAGGCAGCTGTGGCTCAAGTGAGACACTTGCAGGCTTTAGCTTTTATAAAGGCAGATGGATCTCAAAAAGCCACACAGGACTCTCACAAACACCCACAAGAGATTTAGAAGCTGAGCTCCCATCGAGAATTGTGAGGGCCTAGATGGGGCTGTGCTTTGGCCCTTGGCTTTCTCGTGGCAGAAGTGACTGCTTCACTTTGAGTACTGTCATTTCCTAGTTGTGCCTTCATTCCCTGGTGAACAAATACTTTCTGCCATAGGGAATTTTTCTATTTATTGGTTTCACTTGCTGTTATCTCTTCTTCCTTTGCTAATTGTTGGCCTACAAGGGGAGAGACCTGTGCTCACAGAGCCCCAGACCCTAAACAACCTCAGTGCCCCAGTAGTGTGCATATTGCCAGCCTGGAGGCAGGCTGGGCACTGTCTGGTTGGGCCAAGACAGTGCTGTGGGCTTGACTTTCCAAATCACATCCTTCTAAGGTGAACCCCAGGATGAGCTTTAGCCAAGTGTGGTTTTCCCCTCTGATTGCCAAAAACTCTTACATGTGGCTCTTCCAAGTGCCAAAAGCCCTAGGGCTGCCATTCAGCTGTATAAGCTGCATCTGATGTGGCTCCTGCTATGAAAAGACTGCTTTTTAACTGCTAGGAATGGCTCACAATCCTAACAGGATGCCCGAAATAGGGGGCAGTGGAAGTGGTTTAGTTGTCCTCTAGCATTTGCTGGCCTCTCTGTGAGACATCCTTCTTCTCTGCATCACTATAAGCTCCCTCACTGGCTGTAGTCTCACCATTTGCCATTGTCTTTGTGCATGCAGACTCCAGATACGTGCGTGCCCTTGTCTATTATTGGCTCGATACCTTTTGACTCACTGAAACAACCTTTCAACTCAGAGAATGTGTGACTTTCCTCTGTCAGATGTGCTGTTCTCTACTGAAGTCATCAGCTGTCCAAAGCATGTCCTGGAGATTATACTAGTGTTTCTGCAGCAGACTGGCTGGGGAATATCACTTGGGTGTATCTCACACAGGAAAGCATCTATTCAATAGACAGGTGACTTTTACTGAAATAAATGTGAGAATGCAATTGCAACCTGAAGGAAGGCTCCTGTAAACCAATGTGTGAATATATTTCTGAATTTGCAAGTGCAATGTGGGGAGATTCATTTTATTGTTTTTATTTTTATCTGCAAGTTGGGAGACAAAGGAGAACAGGTGACTATGCTTGTTTATGAAGCAACCCTTCTTTTGAAGGATGCCAGAGAAGATAGACAAAAGCAAGCAAGTATTGCAAAACAGCTTCTTAAATAACATTGCCAAGGCAAATACAGCTGAAGGTTGATTTCTCTGATGGATGCATAGCTTCAGAGAAGTTTGCCTTTCATGACTCATCCTTCCCCTATCCCCTTGCCAGTGGCAGGGATTGAAGGATCTCTAATAGAAGTTTCTGCTCAGCTACTCTGTAGCACTTAAACCGGATAGTGTTTGTCTGGGCACTCCAATTGCAGTGAGGTGTGCCCAGGGCAGTGGTGCTGAGGACACAGGACACAGCCTTTAAAATAAAAGCTGTTCTTGACGGTTGGAGAAAGAAAACCAGACTGGCTAGGCAGATGTGTCTTCAGTTTAACAGCATGCGGAGCACTTGTTCAGCCTTGGGTCCGAGCTTCATGTGAGCACTGAGGAAGCACAAGGGTGGCCACTGGCAGCTGAGCCCTCCCCAGCTGCTCTGGCAAAAAAGTTACACTCCTACAAAATCAGAGAAATGCCCTGGATAATCAGAGCTTTTTTTAGTGAAGGTAACTGTATGAAGTCTGTAAGTACCAAATAGGTTCAAAACTCCTTGTGTTTTGCCAGCAAGAAGCTCAGTGATTTGTCAATCAATGTCAATAACATTCAGAATGTTACTGAGAATAAATAGCAATGAACCAAAAGGTGATGTCTGCTCTTGGATGATAAAAATTTAAAGAAAATAGCTGAAGTACCCAATCTGGCTGTTGGTGGATCAGTGATTTTCTGGACTGAGGTAAAGCCAATGGTCCTAAAGGACTGAAATAGACTTGTTTCGTGTTTTATGTCGTACCTCAGGCTGTTCTATGGGTTAACTCCTATGTTTATCTCAGGAAAGCTGCCAAAAGTCACTAGTTTCTTGAGTGTGTGTATAAATTGCATGCAAATCACCCTTACTAACAAAGGATAAAGCTGCAGAAGTGGTTTGATTAAACAATTGATTGTATCTGTAAGAGCCAAAGGAAGCATAGCTGTGAGAACACACAGCTCAACACACTCAATATTTGATATTCCTTCTCTGTAACCAGAGCCAAATAACAAATGTGTTTGGATTCTCAGCTAGGTAATCATTGCAGTTGTCTGCCATCTTGGTTTCTGGCTCTTGAAGATCTTGACATTTCATTTTGATTGTAATGATGATCATCTCCAGCTTCAATCTGTCTTTTCGTACTAAACATTTTAAAATGGTTTTGTTGAAGCAGACATTTAATTTGTACAATTTTGAAACTTCTTCAAGGTATCTGAGCCATATATTCCAGTCAAAGAAATTATGAAATAATAGCAAGTAAAAAGAAGGAAACTTCTCAGCTCTTCTCTTCAAATCTGCCTGCTGTAGTACAGCATGCAGTTACAAGATTTAGATGCTGCCTTTATAATAGATTCTTCACCACTATAAAATTAAGTCACAATACATTGTAGATTAGTCTGATGCTTAGGACATTTTAGTCTTATCCTCTACAGTTTGTTAGTGCCCTGTGAGGGATTCAATATGTTACTGAAGGAAGAGAAAGAAACATGTGAACTTAAATTTAGTGCTATCCAAAACAGTTATGAAATGTCAGGCTATAAAAATATTCTTTATGCTTCATGCAAAGGCTCAATCAATTTAGATAAATTATTACTTAAATACAGTTTAATCATTCAAATTTCTTCTAAATAACAGGAAAAGGTGAATTTTTATTTGACATTTGTTTGCTGATTACCACCCTTGCATTTAAAATGTTAAGTTTCTACGTTTAAGCTGAAGACTTAGAGGTTTTTAATACTTTCCTTTTCTACTGCATGAAGTAAACAAGAAGAAACATGAATGAAATTAAGGCAATTTTCATTTCTTCGTTGTTTCAGATGATGGAAAACTCTCCTTTGATGAATTCAAAGCTTACTTTGCTGATGGAGTTCTGAGTGGAGAAGAACTGCATGAACTTTTTCACACCATTGATACACACAATACTGAGTAAGTGCCTCTTCTTATATTTCCAGTGCCATTTTCTGTACCTGAGAATGGAAAACAGACATCAGGCTCATTTTAGGAAACAAGTTTATATAGAAAGCTGCTTGAGGGCAGCCAGGCTGTGTTGTATGGCTATAAACTGTACAAGTCAAATGTTTTGAAAACTTGTTGAAATATCTGCATGTTCCAATAAATGTAATTTGGGTGCTGAGGGCACAGGGTGGAAATTGGATGCTTTCTGTATTCTCCCACCATGGAAAGAAAAGAAGCTGGGGCCTCCTTCAGGCTTAGGTATGAATTCTTCAATTCTCAATCCCCCTGAGTCATACTGAGGTGAATACTTGGAGCAGATGTTGAGAAGGAAATAAAATAAATGAAGCAATTATATATAGTAATGAGCTGAAAAAGCCATCCTGTCTGGTGGCATGGTACTTGTGCTGGTGCTGTCCCTTGGGATACTCTCATTATGGTTGGGTTTAACAAGGCCACAGGGAAATAAGCTGACAGGAACTTCATGAAGTTCAGCAAGGAGAAGTGCAAAGTCCTGCTTCTGGGGAGGAACAACCCCCAGCTTTTGTGGGAAATGGAATCAAATTAAATGTGTGTTGTGGTAGAATTCACAAGATTTTAGAGTTTGTGCCAAAATAATGTCCTGAAGTAAGCAGAAGAAATGGTACTCAACGTGTTGGACTTGTGGGGAATAAAAAATACTACACGCTTCATAAGATGATTAAAGGATGGGGTAATGGAGACAGGCAGGTGGTGGAGTCACCTCCCTGGAGGTATTTGGGGGATTTGGCAGTGCTGGGTTAACAGTTGGACTCGATGGTTTTAGAGGTCTTTTCTAACCCAAACAATTCTATGGTTTCATGGTTCTATGCACCAGTATTCGGTGGGGCCCACCCAGCTGGAAAGCAGCTTGGCAGGAAGGGATATTGGGTGAACAGCAAGTTGAACATGAGCTAGCAATGTGCCCTTATGGCCAAGAAGGTCAGTGAATGGTATGAATGACCCAGAGTCAAAAACTCATTCCAGAGCCAGACTCATTCGTACAGTTTTGGACTTCCACATATCTGCATAAGTGGTTTTATTTTACCATAATTCTGTTTGTCTGCAAGCATCCTGGTACGGGCAGAAATTCTTGATACTAAGCAAGATTTCTAAGAAAAAAGACAGATGTTCTGTCTTTTAGAGACGGATCTATTTTTCATTTCTTTTTATTTGTAAAGCTTTTTAATTTGTAAAATATTTTTATTATTATTATTATTGTTATTTGTACACCATTTTCTCTGTAACAGAGAATATGTAGATCTGAAAAATATGTAGAAAAGTGAGGATGACATTATGTTTTTCCTCCTGGTAGATAGGAACACCTGAAAATCAGTGCAATTGTTGAATGCTGCTGCTATGAACTGAAAATGGGTAATCAAACTGTCATAGCAGCCATCTGAGAGAGAGATCATTCTCACTGTCCAGAAAAAGCCTGGCAAAAATCTGGGCACAAAAGTTGCAGAATACATACTGTGAAGAGTTCAGCTTTCATGTATTTCAGGGAATGGAGCAGGTGGAAGATTAAGACAAGCTTCTAAATTACCTTTTCGAACCAGAAGAAAGGGTGCTCTGTATTGATGAATTAACATTTGTTACAGGGGGAGCATCTAGATATAGATAAGAAAATGTACTTGAAACTTGGATTTAAAATGGCAGCAAGAAGCTTTTTGAGTGTTTTTTCATGAAGTCCTTAACTGATGAAAGGCTTTAGGGTGACTTTGCAGCTGAAAAGTATTCTACCAGGCTTGATATTTAACAGAGGCAAATACATTTTAAAGGCTTTCCCTTACCCCTTTGTAAGCTTTTGAGAAACCTGTCAGCAAGATGTCACATGCCAAATATCAGATGGATATCACAAAGAGAGACAGCTTAGACGGTATAATATAATTTCCTTTTTAGCATAGCTTTAAAAAAATAAATCACATGGAGCAGATATAACAAGGCCAAAACTTTACTCACTGGCATTTCCTGGAAAGGGCAGGTTATGTAAAATATCTCAAATTAACAAGCTAGCTAAGAAAAGTAGCAAAATGTTCATTGAACCTTGGGAAGTGTTTTAATGTAAGCATTAGGAGAATCATGTACATATCAAACAATCCCCAAACCATCTATTTTTAGATGTTTTCACTTCAAAATTATCCAAGGGAATTAAATGAAAATGATGCAAGCCAGAAGTAGTTTATGGCTGGTTTTTAGTAGGGGAGGGCGAAGAATTCTGCTCAATTTTGTAGCTAGTAGGAGGAGATTTGCACAGATTATTTTGTCTCTTTTATCCAATTAAAAGGCAGACACTGTTAAACTCCGGGCAAATCTTTTATCTTTTCTCTGCTTCACTATTTACAAATTGCAGACTGTAATTCCCTATCCCAGAAATATTTTGTAGGCATTGAGATTATGCAGTGATTTACACTACACGTAAATGCCTAGGACAGCCGTCTAGGGAAGCGTGTTATGATCCCGTAGTTCATTCCTTGGAGTATCTCAAGATTTCATAACCAGCTTGTCACAAGAGCAGACTTTGGGTTGTTTCCACCTGCGTTAAATCCTTTAGCTCTGCCAGCACTCAAAACCTCACTGTCTGTGTGCACAAGTCTTTGCTCTTTAAAGTCCGAAGATGAAAAAGGAGATGTGGCCTTGGGGTGATAGCCATGGACCACAAACTCAGGCAATTTGAATTCCCTTCTCAGCTATGCTGCAGCAATTTTTCAATAAAATATGCATAGCATGAAAGTCTTACACAGTGGCTTAACACTTTTAAGGGAACTAAATTAAACAGGTATTAAACCCCACTATTACACATGCCCTAATGTTGTTGAAGAGAGATTTAGATTATTAGCTTTTAAAACGACCAATCCAAGCTAATGCAACATGCTTGTCACAAAGCAGATCAGCTGTGGAAGACTGCTAAAATAAGTGATTACCATTTCCAATGTGATAGCAGGGCAGATAACAGAGGGTTTAACTTCCCAGTAATTCAGATTGTGTCTGCCTGACTGACTAGGATCTCTGCACCTTGGTATTTGAAGCAGTCAGGTGTTCTCTTCTTACAAAGTAAAAGAAGAGTCAATTAGTGCATAATCAGCAGGAAAAACAGATGAGTAAGAATTAGTTACTGCCACATAAAGTTTCCAAGGCATAGGCTGAATAGGAGTTTATTATGACAGGATGAATTTAAATGTACAGTTTTTCTAGACCCTAAAGTAGGGGTTATTCATTCAGGGCAGATCATTGCTTTTACTGAAAATTTGCATTAGCTAAGGGTATTTCCTCAGTACATACTTTGGACATATATTTGGAGTTTATGAATATACTTACAGGTGTACTATTTTTCCTTTCTATTTAAAAAAAACCTACCTTACCTTTTTATAACATTTGAAATATTAAATAAATACCACTAAAGACACAGTGTACAAATTGATTGCCTAAATTTTCTAACTTACCTTCCTTTTTCCTTTGGATACAGCCAGAAACAAATGCATAAGACAACCAAATTAGGTGAAGTAGCATATCCATGCAAAAAGGAATTTATTTTTCCATCTTTCAGTACTGCTATGATGTTTTACCTTTCTTGAAGGTAGGCTTTGATTAGGCCATACAATGAGTATTCCTGACATGTAATTAGTACAAGGTGCCTGCTTTAGGGGGGTAGCAGTTAACCATTCTTCTGTAAATGCAGTTTCCAGTATCATCATTAGTTCAGAGTGAAGCTGAAAGCCAATTAGGCATTTGACTGCCACTGAGAATCACTTCTATCTGTGCTTTCCAGGATCTCATGAAACTTTTGGGCAATCCTTATTCAATCATATACCATTAAACGGTATAAAGAAGCAGTTATGGAAGGTCTGGACTCAGATGCCCTCACTCTGCTGGTGTAAGGAAAGGCTTTGTGTTGATGCAGCAGTGATCAGGTCTGGGCTCTTACAGCCACATCTCCAGGTTCTTGTTTCCTAGCATGCATTTGCTTCTACTGCAAAGTAGTGTCTTGTATTTAAAGACCCTTAAAAAAACCTCAACCAAACAAGTACAGGCAAGAAATCAAGAGCAGTGAATTAAGCTTCAACCTGGAGTTTGTACAGTGATTCTCCTCCCCTTATTCATAATGGTTTAAGTGTTTTGCAGGTAGCCCCAATACAAACACACTATAAGCATCTGGGCAACATCTTAAGCTCTTTTTAAGTTATCAGGAGGCCAAGGTAGATCCCCACAGTTTCTTGAGTAGGAGCCAGGCCCCCAGAGTAAGAGTTAGACCAACAAGAGTGCATGTCTGTGAGCAGGGAAGGGGCATAGGGAAGAGCTTATCTTTGTGTTGTTATTTGATGTATATATGACATGATATCCATGTTATACATCTGTAATGTCAGTTTGGACCTGGTCAGTTCCTGTCCTAACACTTCCAAAATCTCAGTGCACTCTATTCGAAATCTGAGTTAACCTTTCTGGAGGTTTGTGAGGGTGAAGGAAACCCAGTGTGGTTCCTCACCCCTCTCTCCTCCCCCAGTCTCAGCTCCAAGCTACGCACTGCTCAGCGAGGCTCTGCAGGGCTGATGGGAGCAAAGCGAAGGGTGTTGGAGCAAATGCAAGTGCTGCAAAGGCACCAGAAGACTTTCTTTGTGCTGACAAGGAGGGTCATGGAGAACATGGTCTACAGGTTGTAGTCATTTTGGAGCTGAAGTAATTTTGGAGCTGAAGACCCACGTGCTCTGCTGTCTCAGAGCATTCTACTTATTAACTGAATGCAAAACATCTTGCATGCAAAACAGTGTTGAAGCACAGCTGAGGTAGCTCTGCGGAAATACAGCTGTTTTGTTTACATGTGTTATTGCATGAATGCTTGTACTGAAAGTAGAGAAAGGTATCAGAAGCACAGGTCTTTTTATACATGGAGAGAAATATACAGGAAAAGTTTGAAATTAGTGGTTTAAGGGGTGAAGGCTGTTACAACTCATTTCTTTGGTAAATTGTCTTCTACTTAATTTTAATGTCAACTCTGATGAGCTTGTGTTTCAGCAGAGCAAGAATCCTTGACATGGTTAATGGTTTAGTGAATAAATCTTCACAAATGTCATTGCAAATGTAAACCTCCCTTTTACTCTTATCCTTTACCTTTCCCTCCCCCCACTCATGACTTCCACGGAAATCATTTTCGCATAATGGCATCCTTTGGGAAAAGATGTCAGAAGATAATAAGAATATTTGGCAAAGTTACAAACTAGGAGATATACAGAAGGTCTCAAGGGGATTTAGTCTGCAGCACTGCCAGAGAGATAGTGCAATAAATGCTTCACTGATTACTGACTCACAGGAGTCTGTGGGGAATCAGACTTGTTTTTCTCACTTTACTCATTGGTAAAATGAAGTCCTTAGTCAGGACCCTAGTTACAAGGTAGGAGGGATGCTAGAACTATGGAGGACCTGGGGCACAGGCAGCCTCCCAAAGGTAGGGAGGTCCCATTAAACCCTTGTGTGTGTGGCGTAAATTAAACTGTGCACAAGCCAGAGATGAGTTTGTTGAGAATCTGAGAGCCTTGGCCACCTGCAGCACTGAGCTTATGCTGGGCATTTGGGGAGTGTGTCGTGCTGCATGCACAGCAGATGGAGGGATGGGACACGGCACTATGGAGACACATCTGCACTTGCATAGGTGTGTGTCAGCAGGGTGTCTGAGGCTCCCTCATGGGCAGGGAAGTCACTGGCACCTAAGATGTGGTGCTGTTCACATGGGCTTCAGCTCAGTTGCCCAGGCATTTAAGATGCTCACACTTGAAAATCAGCCCAAGGTGGAAAGGATAACACAGGAGAAGTAGCTGGGACATGGGGAGTGGGAGAAATGCTAGAGCATCTGAAGCAACACTAGATGCCTAGTATAACACTAGATGTGTTATATCAAATTACTTCTGAGTCTCCTCCTAGCTGGTCTGTTAAACCCTCTCAATTTCACTGAATACACTGGGACTCCTTTGCCTGGCAGGGGAGGTTGGGCACCCGGTGCACATATGGACATCTACATTTAGGACTCATCCCCAAAGTGGGGACCTTCCTCCCACCTGCCCAGGTCTTCATTAGCAGAGCCCTAGTTCCTCCATTGGGTCAAAAGAGAAATGCTGAGATCATCTGCCTTAGCAGTGAACTCCAAAAGGTGACAAGTGGATGTTGAGAATAAGAGGCTGGTTAGCAATCCTTGCAGTCGTGGGAACCCATGAGCCTGGAGCCCAGTACTGTGCACTGAAACTAAAATGAAAGGCATGTTTATACGGACCAGAACATTTCCTTCAAGGTTCTGCTTGTAAAGATTATAATCACAAGTCCTCAGTAGTTTAAGGGTACTCTAAGTGTACTGATTATCTCTGCCTTGCATGGTTTCCTTTTGTTTTAGTTGGAAGGCATATTTCAGTCTCATGCTATTGCTGATCTTTCACAGTTCAATACAAGTACACAGAAAAAAAATAATTAACTTGAAACAATATGAGGTACAGAGAGCATCTTTAATTAGGTGAACTGCAGGTGAGTAATTTTTTTTTTTTAAAGGAATTTTTGAATGCAAAAATTGCAAGAGGAAAATAATATATTTGGGTTTGACCATTTTTTAAAAACTGGTTCTTTTAGACTAAATTAGAATTTCAGGCACATGGTGCAGCATTGGCATCAGAAAGGTGTGTTTGCTAATATTAGGACGTGTAATTGCAGCTCTTGGCTTTAACTCTCAGATGTTTCAAGACCATAGCTATAGAAATCAGTTTGGAAACGAAGCGCAGATACAAAGGCAAGATACTCATCAGAGTGAGCTGATTATATATTTTAGTATTTCACGATCAATCAAAACAAGTTCACCAAGAATGATTTAGAAAATCCTGATACTAACAGATCCTCTGGTCAGACAGACAAGCTGCAAATAGATTTTTGCTTGGAAATTTTCCATATGAGTGGTTATTTTTAATGGGAAATTCAGCTTTCTGCAGAAACAAATGACAATCCCTCTCAGCAAAAAAATCAAACAGTAATGACTATTTTCAGTTGCATTTCACTAAATGGAGCTGACTTAAAGTGCTTCATTTCAATTCTGCAGTAGATGACACTGGCTTCCCTGCAGTAAGCTCGTTGCTTAATGGTAGGTGTAGTTTGGAGGCCTAGACCCTTCCATAACCTGGGTTTACCAGAGAACCACAAGAGTTTTAGTACTGCTCAGAAATCATCTAGAAAGGTTTTACAATGACATCAGATAGCTCTGAGGATTCTCAGGTGAGTCCCATCAGGCACCGTAGATTTGTAGGGATCCAGCTGAAGCAGCAGATCCTGGATAATTTCAGGATCTACTGGGAATCAAACATTCTCACAGCCATGGTTCTCCAGCTCAGGGCACTGAGACCCCCTTGGTCCGTCATCTGTGTTGAAGACAGAGGCAAAGAATGAGTTAAACACCTCTGCCTCATCCGTGTCCCTGTTTGTGGGGTACCCATCCTCATCCTGTAACACGCTGATGTTACTTCTATGTTGTCTTTTGCCAATAATGTATTTAAAATACCTTTTTATTTTCCCACACATTTCTGGGCAGCTTCAGCTCCAGTTGATCTTTGGCTGCATGAATTTTCTCCCTACACTGGCAAGCGGCATCTCTGTATTCTTCCAAGTCACCTGACCTTGTTTACACTAGGAATACACCTTCCTTTTCCAAAAGGTCAAAGGCAAAGCTGACCTTCTGCCTTGGTTGCTTGATTTCTGATGTTTTGGAATTGCCTGCTCCCGTGCATTTCCAAGGAGTGTAAGAAACCAAAGTAAACATTTTATTTTGTCTAAGAATAAATAATTTAATCTCAGGTTTAAAAAAAAAATAAAGCATTTTGTGACAAAATCAGAAATTGAAACATTATCCTCTCCTATGGAGTGAAAATGCTCAAATTTGCTCTCTGTGGCAAAAGAGCCACCGTGATGCTGCATCTTATTTCCTCGTTTAGGTTTGTATCGTTCAGACTCTGCACAAAAATCATAGCTCTGCAGCCCTTGTACAGTGCTCTACAAATTTTAGCATACACCACAAGTTTTAATAGCATTATTAAGCCTCTTTTAGCAACACAAAGGCTGTTATAGCTGGGATGATAAAGGTGACTTGTCAGCTATGTAGTCGTCACATCCCTGTGAATCATTGCTTAATGCAAAGGACTAGAGGATTGTTTTTTTCAGATGAGTTTTTAGTCAGGAAACAAACGCCTTTATTCTCTCCTTTGGTCCTGCCACAGGCAGAGCAGTAAGCGATGATTCTGAAGTTATCACTTAGCCTGGAGCTCAGCAAACTAGGCAATTATTTAGTGAAGCAAAATGTGGGATATTAAAAGAGCGGTGACCCCGCTGCCCATGTCAGAGCCGAGAGAGCCAAGCTGGCTGCTGCCTTTGAGAGCCCAGAGGGGGCATACCCCAGATGAATTTGGGATTGAAGAGCAGCAGTGTCCTTGGGGCAGCAGGAAGTTTGTCTCCCCAGGGACAGAAGCTTTATCCCACTTCTGCCCCTTCTTCCTCCTCTCCCTTTTCTGTGACCAGAGGCCAATGCCTGGGCTTCTTGCAGCACTGCATCCTACTGGAAGCAGTTTTGCCTCCACTGGTAAGAAACTTGAACAAAAGGTGTTGTTTGCTGTTGCAAAGGAGCTGTGAGGCAGAAAATCCTTAAAATGGAAGTGCACACGTAGGAGTCCTTTGCAAAACACTCTCAGTAGTGTTGGAGCAGTTACCTCATTTTGCTGACAAGGTGAGATGGTACACAGGCTTTCTTGTTGCAAAGAGCTTACAGCTTTTTGGCTGAGATTGTCCATGGATGCCTATTCAGTTACCCTTGCATAGTTTAAGTAACACTTAATTCCTTTCACTCACAAATTGTATGTGTCTACTTAACAATAGGCAATACTGGCTTCAAACTTTCATCCCTAAAACCAAATTTAGCAAAAAGACGTGCAAATGTGACTGAAAAGATAGTTAGTTCAAGCTTCTGAAATAAATCCTTCTCATATCTGAGAGTGAACAGAGATCTGAAGAAGGAAGTGTTATCCTTCTCCAGCTGTAATTCATGGCAGTGATTTTCCTAAATTAAGTTAGTTCATAAAGTCTTTCATATAGTATTGGATTCTTCAATAAAGTAACTGCTTTATAGTTCGGATTCCATGCTCTGTAAGATACTGCCTCTTCTTGTGGTCCAGGGAAAATATGTAGGTCTTCTGCTGGCTCCTCTGCCTAGAGGTGCCTTTTGTAGCATAGAACAGTATGTGTCATGTCAGTGGATGGATCCATGGACCCACAGCAGCGGATGAGTGGAATAGCTTTAACCTTCCCTCCTCCCTGGCTGCCCCCAGTCCACAGCTGACTGTAGTGGGCAGAACAAGAGCACAGCTGCTTTGCAATTCTGCATTTTGGACCACTTCCAGAGGTACCATGAATAAGCACTTTTGCCACAGTTCATTCAAGTGAATTTGCTTGTTTTTCTGTCCCTGACCAATAGATATGATCAACTTTTCAGTGATCAGGATTGCTCAGTGTAATAGCCCTTTAAAAATAGCTCATGTTTTTAGGCAGAGAACATTTTAGATACAGACAGGTAGAACGACTGCATCTAGTAGTCAGAAAGCGAATTGAGAATTATCACGCTGACATGATGTGAATGCGTTTGCCTCACCCAATGCTTTGGTTGCTTATCGTGAGTGGAGGGCTGGTGCCTGGGTGTGAGTCATCCATCAAATATTGTTAATAACATGTTCAGCCTTGCCAGATTATGGGTCTAAGCAGAAGCATCCTTGGCATATGTAATCACTGAAATGATGAACAGGTGCCTGCTGTAAACCTGAGTACTGAGTTACAGAAACAGCCCTCTGGTGTGCACCTCACTCCTGTATGATTAAATACTTGCCAAACAATTTTTTCTGTAGCATCTTGCAGGGAGCTTGAAATTGTTTGTATGCAGCAAAAGAATTCCTAGGTTTATTGTCAACTGCTTTTGAAGCAGCATGTCATTATTTCTGGAAGAATGAAATAATCACTGACACAAAATTATAGCTTCCCTGTGCAGAACAGCATCCCCTTCAAACAGGATGCCAAGAACAATGAAACCTCCAGGGGTATTTATAACAGAAGGAAATACTGAGTATACTGGACAGAAATCTATGTTCTTTATGTCTTTTCTGTGTTTTTTCACAGGCTGCACAAAATGCTTTGGATAATATTTTCTGGTTATTCAAGTGTCCAGTTCTAACTGAAAATGAATTCGGCACCTAAATACTTTTCCATTTTCACTGGTAATCCATTTGCAGCTGTGTCATTCCTGTCAACAGGACAAACAGCATGTTGAAAACAGGGAGGCTGAAAGCCTCTGAGTCTCTGCCTATGTCACTAACATGGTGCTGAAGATGTTGCAAAATAACACGGACCAGAATGGATTTAAATATAAAATTTGAAGAAAGAGCGTGAATTTGACTGATTAACAATGTGAAAGGTTGTTTTAAACACAGTTTAAAACACAGCATCACAGCATCAAGCTGTGCATTAAGAAATGCAGAAATGTCTTTTACATGAAGCCATTAGGGCAGATGATGTGAAGGAGCAGAAAATGCAGGGACAATGAAAAAAGAGTAGGCATTGTAGCAGCAAATTCCTGTCATTTAACCTCATCATATCCTGTCAAGGCTCTTTGACTCAGGCAATTTTCCAGCTTTCAGAGTTTCAGTTTGCTTTTAGGAGGTGAAGATCTGGACTGCTCCAAAATTGACTGCTGAAGTGCAGAAGTGTTGGTCAGACACATTTGACCATAGATGCTGTAGTGATCTGTGGTAAACAGCCTTAAGGAGCTGCAGGCACTTTTTCCCATCACGTTGTTTACCTAGGAGTTAAGTTTCATGGCTTCAGCACCAGTTCTTACAGACTATGAATTCCTTTATACCTGCCATCAAGGTCATTGGAAAAGTCAGGTGCAAGGCTCATTTGCAGCCATCTAACTTGGCCTATTCGAATGCAGATAAGATCACCTTCAATTAATAAATGTTGTGTGAAAATCTCATTTACATTATCAATTAAAAGTGTTCAGAAGTTTTTATAGCCCTGTGTGCAAGTTTGTGATTATCCAGGATCCTGCAATTTCTATCAGTTTCTCTCCCGTGTGAAATAAAAGCCAGATGTATGGAAGTTAGCAGTGGAAAAAGTGATTTTAAGATAGTACTGTGTCATCATTTTATTAAAAGGTCAATTAAAAAATCCCATTAAAAAGATAAGTGAAAAAATATGAAGTGCAATCAGCCGTTCAATATTCACCCCTCAGCAAGATTCAAAGAGGACGTTCATGCTTTTAAGTTTCTTTAATAATCTGTTTCTTTTCCTCCTTGGAAGAAAGGCAATATGCTAACTTTCACTAATGAGCTGTAGGTCAAATGTTCTTTTCTTTTAACTATTAAGGCCTTGCTTATGAGAGAAAATATCACTTCAAAGTTGATCAAGATGAAATCTGCTTCAAGGAAATGGGTTTGAATTGAATAGAATACATCCCTGCATTTATGTCTTTATAAAATGTTGGCATGGGAATGTGGCAGTACATCTATACTTTTCACATCACTAATTTTGCCAAAGTTAGTACTGGTGAAATGGTCTTGCATGGCCAGAAAGTCTTTAGAATCATATGTGCTCATGGGCTATGTCTGGTTTTATCCTCCTTCTGTACTGTCTCTCCAACAAAACACTATTGCACAGCAAGGATTGCAAACAGGAGAAAGTTACTGTTTTTTTTCTTCTTTAGCACGGAATGCCAAGCTCTCTGAGCCTTGCTGTCCAGTACGACAGCCACAGAAGAGGAATACAGGCAGGGTGTTGGAGAAAAAATAACCAAACGAAACATTTCTGGTGTTTAGATGGATTCCTGCCAGAACTGGGGCCAAATGTGTGAGGCCTGAGGAGCAGTGACTGCATCACGAGGCACAAAGGCTGAACTTCAGAGTGAATTTGCAGTGAGTGGGAAGGTGCCAGTGGGAACGTGATCAGGAAGGCAGGCTGCACCTGCAGCCAGCTTCAGAAAGGCTGCAGCCTTCTGCCCTAAGGCAGCAGAGCAAGGCCAGCAAGAGCCACGCACTTGCATCTCCTGCTGCAGGGGAGCTTCGTGTCCTAGTCAGGCTAATATTTGAGTTGCACTATTTACCAATACAACAACAATAACAAAAAAATTACTAACCTCACTAACCTTCTGTACTCTTATCTTTCCAGCAATCTTGACACAGAAGAGCTCTGTGGTAAGTTCTCTTTTGGGAAAGAACATAATCTATGCCTGCAGCAGCCCTGTGCAAATAAACATGCCACGTGGTTATTTTTTTCTGTTTAATCTTTGTAGCTCAAACAGAAAATAATTTCCTCTCAGAGAACTCCTGGGAAAATGCAGATGGCTTATAATCTTTTCAGACTCTGTCATCCCCTATGTTCAGAATTTACTTCGAAAATATTTTTCCTAATCACTGTTTCACACTCTGAGATTCAAGATCTGTTCTGACATAAAGATAGATAGATAGATAGATAGATAGATAGATAGATAGATAAATAGATAGATAGATAGATGACTTGTATTTTATTTCTCTTTGGTGTGAGTTTTTCTAGTTAGTTTCTCATTTTAATGGTTGTCATATATCCCACTAAAAGAAAATTCATTACTTTCCTCCTACCTGAGCCAGGGAGAACAGCAAGTTTGACAAGTTCTATGATCCTTTGTCGCAGTGAAACTCCTGCAAGGCCTAGATTTTGGCCCAATTACCCATTTCTGTACCTCATTCTGGGCTGTGAGTCATTTCCCCAACACCCTGTTTGCTCTCTAGCTTATCTTAGAGCACCTGATTTAGGAACGCTTCTGGCAGCAGAAAACAATTTACAAAGGTTTTTGCAGGTTCTTCCACTAAAGGTCAGAAAAAAAAATCATACTTGTCAACACCAGCCAATTTCTGAAGGAAAGATGGTAGCCTGATAAGTTTTCCAATGGTCAGCAGAGTTAAAGACATTTAAAAGCTGAACCTATTGTCAGGTTGAATACCAGCTCGTTTACTCACTCACAGGGTGACATGGCCAAGAACCCACTAAAATACACCTCACCCTGTGGCTTATAAATATATGACAAGAGCCTCATCTGAAGTGAACTGGGCTGTGACAACTTCTGCTGGTTGAGCATCTGGCTAAAATTGTATAAACCTGGCTAAGGAAGAGAGGTGGTTTTGTTCCAGAAGGGAACTGCAGCTGATGATGCACTGGAGGCATACAGGCTTGCTGGGCTGAGGGGGTGTCAGTCCAGCACTGACTCTGTTTACTGTCTGTTTTGATTAAATACAGGCTGCTTCAAATGCCTTTAAAATCTTTTAAATGTTGCCACTAGGGTGTTTCTCATTCGTGAATCTGGTACTGAGTCTACTCAACACATGTTTAAGCTTGTGATTATACAGCTCTTTCTGAGTTATATCAGTTCACCTCAGAAATGAAGCTAAAAAACATCCAGGGTACTAATTCACAATACATTCTCATTCTAAATAATTTTGTTCAACCTCTCAGCAATACCAGGTCATGTCACAGTGTTCCTGTTAACTTATGCTTTCATGATTCCCCCGAGAAGCTCATGCTGACCTCTTAAAAGCCCCGAAGTGCTGCTATTTATTATTTCAAAAAGCTCCTATCTAATCTAGTTCTTCCTGTCTGCCGTTTAGATGTTGTGTTTTGCACTCTTCCAGGTGATCTGATGTCTAAATGCCTTGTCTGACACAGTCTCTGAGCTTCAACATAATTTTATTTATTTATTTTTCACACTTTTTCTTTCCTGTGCTTCCCTCTATCGTATTTCACCACATCAACCAAATGGGAACTCAGGTCATGATTTCCCAAGTTTGCTTCCTCCTCTTGCTTTAATCACTCTGATTTTACATCAGCTTTTTCTGTTAAGAAGTTCTTTGCTTTGAGAAGCTTCAGAGGGACATCCTGCAATTTGTTATTTCCACAATTTTCATTAAAATGAATTTTGCATGCATCGTATTTGTTGAAAATATCACACCACCTGGGACTAGAAGCTTATCTGGCCAGCTCATGTTCTCTTCATTTCTAAGAGAAACAACTGGTCTCAACCAATCTCGCCTCACAACAGCCCCCACTTGATATTATCTCCTCTAAGGGCTTTACCAGAATTTTTCATTTTTGTATCAGTTTAATCAAATTCATCACATACATATGAAAACTTAATTTCCTGCTAGTAACTGTAGACTATTAGACTGAAAATTCAGTTTACAAAGAATATGTAGATATTTTGAAAATAAGTCTGTTTCAGCTGTCAAATTGATATTTTCTATTTTTTGTGAATTTGGCAGCTCATTTATTGAAAGAAAATGTTATGAAATACTGATTTTGGTATTTTAAGTAGGCCAGGAATGATTTTGCAGAGAAAGAATACAAAATTTAAAAATTAAATTATCCTTTTCATTGTAACTCCTTTTAATTTTGTATTTAGATAGTCAGTAATGCCATAACTTAATTCAGACTTGATAAAGCTGATATTTAATGAAATATTGATTTTTCAGGTCATTTGTAGGTGATGTGGGGTTTTGTCTTGTTTTAGATTATTTTTCAAAGCACTTAGGAGGGTATGAAAATGTTCTATCTGTCTTGGAAGACTTAAACATAACCATACTGAAGGCAATGGACAAAACGAAGAAAGTAAGTAAAAACTGTGACATTTTCTTTACATTGTATATTTTGTTTGTTTGGAGTATTTCCGGTATTCTCTTATCTGAATTTACTAATTCATATTTAAGTTCTTCCAAATATACATGTTTGTAGCAAAAGTCCAGTAGGAAAAGGCTTGTCAAAATGGTTGTATATGAAATCTCTAAAGTCCTGTCTGCAAACTGTTACAGTTTGGATATAGCTAAATTTGTCTTTGTGAATGGTCTGAAGAATGTTGTCTGCATTGTTGTATGAAGAGCATTCTATGTCCTCTGCCAAATGTGGGTAAGTATCAGCACCAACATTTGGAAACAGACCAAATTTGAAAAAATAACGGCATGGGTTGAGTGAAACCTCCTGACCAAGAAGATTTCATTTCCCTTTGAGGCACTTTAAACAAAAGCAGTGGTCACAGCACCTGCCAAGAGGAGGTGTTAGGGCTGTTGCCCACCAGCACGGCAAGGGGACCTCTACCCTGGAGGGAGGAGATGTTTCTCAGGGGAAGAAGGTCGGTTTCTCCACCTGCACATCTGACCGGGAATGTGGCCGGGCTGCAGGACATGCCAGGCAGCCGATCCACCTGGCACTCAATTCATCATGGTCACAGCTGCTCGAGTGTTCAGACCTCATCCCAGCTGTATGTCTGACCAAAAGTGTGTCAATACTTTGCTCCTCTTCCCCGGCTGAACGGTTCAATATTCTGTGCAAGGTGGAACAGCTTCAAAAGGTGAGGGAAAGCACAAACCAGGGAAGTGAACCCAGATCCTCCACACCCACCCACAGATCCACACCAGGCTAGTCATCAAGAACAGAAATTTCTGCCAAAATTATTCTGTGAGATCCCGCTGGGTCAAAAAACCCTGGGGGTTTTTTTAAGTCAATCTATGGAGAGATCAATGTGGAGAAAGCTGTGCTTCTTTAGTGAAGCTGTTATCTTTGGTATTGGAGTGTTTGCAGGAGTAAAGTACTCATACATTTTACATAAACTGCCAAAATAAAACCCCTAAAGTGTAGCTTATTTATTTAGAGCTTGAGCCAGGGAACTGAATGTCTCTTCATTCATGCTGTACATCTTCTGCTCCTAATGAAGTGAATGGGTGCTGACTGACTGTCCTGTTGAGCTGGGTATTAAAAAGCAAGAGATTGGTTCATTTTAGCTATGCATAATTTTTAAAAAATAGCCACCTGTATAAAATACTGCTGCTAAATGGCAGGATGTCATCTCATAACAACTGGAAGTAAATAACAGACAGCATTTAAGAATTACTTCGGAATTAATTACAAGGAGGACTCCCAGCAGACTAATGAGATTATAAAATGTATGTGCTGGCCTGACTAGAAATATGGATAAGAAAATCTGGAATATTAGTAAGTGTTTCATTTGTCTGCTTGAAGAACCCATCTAAAATACAACGAAACCACAATTTCTTTGAATTTTATTTTCTTAACTGAAGATTCAAGCCTAATGGATTTTCTGTCTTTCAGGAATACTTCAGCTGTCTGTTTCTTAGAGATGGCAGAAATAGAGCAAGGCTAACACTGAAGAAACACTTCTAATTACATTTAGTAGAAACTGTGTGTGAACACACTCAAACAAGAAAGGTGTCCTCAAATATTCTAAAAGAGAGCCTTCTGCCAAGGATATGCTCAGCCACTACAGCTTTGTATGGAAATTAAATTTACAATTCAAAATTTGGATTATTTTCAACAGGAATTCATTTCTCAGGAAATAGATAGGTTATGTGACCTCACTACCTGATAAACCATTGGAGTGCAAATATTAAATTTCTATCTTAAATAGTTCAAGTTTTACTGAAGTTTGTGGTCTAAAATCTGGACTACAGCCATCCAACATCAGAGCTGGAGGTGCAGCAAAAGTTAGTTAGCACACTGAGGTAGCATAATAAATGGATAAATTATGTTCTTCACCAGTGACACACAAGATGTGAGGCAGCTCCTAGCTCGAGTTGGCTCCCTGCTCATGCAAACAGGTGCTCAGAAATGGTTGGTCTGGTTTTAAATGGCCATCGACATGCATCCCAGGCAAGACTTGGGTTTCCTCTCCTAGTGCAGCATAAAACTTTGTCACCATTCTGCCACTGCGGCCACTGAGTCCCTTGAAAAGTCACTGAGTAGTAGCAGCATTTATTACTATCTTCTAAGTGATGATCTAGTTGGAAAATTCATATATAGAAAAAAAGTCTGGAATTGAAGACTTATACTGTGAGACCCACCAGGACATGGTGTATCTATCTGCAGTGGCTGAGTCAGTTTCCAGTGACCTGGACCAAATTTCCAAGGACTAAATTGTCCTATTAAAAACCAAGAGTAAAGACTGCAGAGATTGAATCTGAACTCCACCCTGCAGAGCATGGGACTGATTACAATCCCAGTCCTCAGAGTTGCCATGAGCTTTCCATCCCCTCTGACTTCGTGAATTGAAGAAAACTCAGCACCTCTAACTATCAGTCTCTGCTAAACTTCTCCAGAGTGTGTGCCACTTCAGGTGGAGAGCTCATTCATTCTTAAATATTTAGTGAGGAAAGCAGCGACTTGGTACTTTACTGATTTATTCATTTTAGAATCAGACAAAAACCACCACTCAGTCCTTCCTATAGAAAATCCCTGCTTTCCTATCAGTTAAAGTTGCCCATACTCAGTAAGTACTTTGCACAAGAGGCAGCTGCAGAATTGGAGCGCCCGATAAATTCTTCAGCTCCAGTTTCCAAGGAAACCCTTGAGAAGGAAGATGTGTCAGTCTTCAATGAAAAGCATAGATTGGCATGTCTGAAAAATCTAAATTCCTAATCTAATCGCAGGGTGCAATCCTTCAGGAACAGGCTGATTCAGCATGGGTCCACTGCAGGTTCGTAAGTCCTGCCAGCAAACCTGCTCCAGCATGGGCTGCTCGCTCCATGGGGCCACAGGTCCCACCTGTGCAGGCTTCCCACAGGATCAGAGCATCCTTTGGGGACATCCACCTGCTCTGGTGTGGGTCTCCTCCAGGGGCTGCATGTGAACCTCTGCTCCACCATGGACCTCCACGGGCTGCAGGGACACAGCTGCCTCACCATGGGCTGCACTAGGGGCTGTAGGGGAATTCAGCTCCCATGCCTGGAGCACCTCCTTCTCCTCCTTCTGCACTGACCCTGGTGTCTGCAGAGTTCTTTCTCTCACATATTCGCACTCCTCTCTTCTCTGGCTGCAATTTGCTTCTCTGCAGTAACTTTTTCCCTCTTCCTATATCTGTTATCCCAGAGGCAATACCAGCAGCCCTGATGGGCTCAGCCTTGGCCAGTGGCAGGTGCAACTCGGAGCCGGCTGGCATTGGCTCTGTCGATCCTGGGGGAAATCTTCTGGCAGCTTCTCACAGAAAACATCCATGTAGTCCCTCCCGTCCCCCCTCCCCAAACCTTGCCAAACAAACTGAATACAATATCCCACCAAGAGCAACTGGAACTTGGCTTGGCTATGGACTCCTGGATTTAAATCAAGATCAACCAAATTATCCCCAGTCACTCTGAATGATTTCCATATGTAGATATTTTTCCCCAGCATATTAGCAGGAGCCTTGCTCCTGCAAGGCAATTTCAGCGTGATTTCTGTGTACTTTATTGCCCTCTGTAGTTTGAAAGAGCTCTCAGCACAGCTTTCGTGAACAGAGCTTTTCTCCAGCCTTCCAGTTCTCTGCTATCTGAATGTGAAACCACTGTCATCTGTGGCAGAAAACGTCCCAGTGTGTTAGCAGGTTCAGGAAGCTTTGACTTCCTTTCACTGTTCTGGGGCCAGATCCCTCTCACCAAACCAAACTAAATAGCACCTGGGAAGACAGGAAGCCCTCGAGAGTGTAGGAACTGTTCATGCTCCATTGCTTGATGGGAAGCTGCTAAGCTAAAAATGCAGAGAAATGGGTTTCTCAAGGAACATCTTTCAGCAGGGAAAAGACTGAGTTGCATTTGCAAGCAATGTACTTCAATACAAACCCAGTCTAACCAGAAGATGGTAGGGGAGCTACAGTCTTTCTGTTTTGGTACTATTTCCCTGTGTTTTATCCTTACAGCAGGAGGGGAAAATGTCTGAGGAGTTTTAGAGGGATTTGTGGCATCTGATATTTGATCATTTCTCTCCTCAGGATGGAGAGTCTGCATGAGTTGCTTATACTGGAGTGGTGAGGACAGATTAATCTTTGGTGTCCCTTGGTTTTCTTGCAACTGCCAACTTGATATTTGCTGGATCAAAGTACTATCTGGATAGTTCTGTTTATTGCATTTCTTCTTCATCTTATATACAGAAAGCATTAAAACTTAAACACTCAGCAAAACTTTACAAATGCATTCTTTAGGCCTTTTTTTCTGACATATTTTATAAAGCATATTTAGTTAAAATATTTAATCTTTTTTATTACCCATATGAACATAACACTTCCAGCAAGCTGCATTTTTATTACATTTTCTAGCTTGTAGTCACATACAAATATAATTAAGAAACATTTTGCAACCCACAGCTCTGAAAATAAAATCTGTCTCTGAGTAATGATATAGATGGGTAAAAATAGACCATTTGTTTAAGTTGCTCGACATCTCAATTCTATTGACTTGTGAATATTGAAAATCAGAAACTTAGAGATTAAAGAACATGTCTTCCCTAAGTTACCAAGCTGTAGATTGTTGCTGTTTGTCAGGTATTTGTTAAGAACAAGTTTTGCTATATCATTTTGATTTCTGGTATTGCTATAGTTTATTGCAAACGCAACCTTCTGCTGGTGGTGCGCTATTTTGTACTCAATAACCCAGGAAAAGCTCATTTAATCACCAAAAATCTAATTTCCATATGAAATTAAATTGACAATATAGAAATATTCAGGGGTTTAAACAGTTATCTAAAGCTATTTTAGAAGATCTGGGATATTCAAGGATGTCCAAGATGTCTCCCAGGGACCTCTAGGAGACCCAGGGGCAGGATGAGACCTCCTCCTGAGGCAGCAGCTGGAAACCAGGTGGGTCTTTGTAGGGCAGCAGCTCCAGTTTAGATACCTGAATAGCTCTGAGGTCTCTGAAGGGTTTTTTCCCCGGAGGAACTGTCAGAGGAAGAGCCGGTGATGCTTACCCTGATCCAGCAGTGTCTTTTATCAGTCTTTACACCCATTAGAAGTTCACTTTTTCATTGGCTGAAGAGCACCCTCCTCCCTGCCTCACTCCTGCCTTCAATTTCAGTGTTGGTAAAAGTCTAACCACAGTGGGCTGGTGGCCAAGTGACTGTGCCAGGGGGTTTCAGGATGGGACACTCTTCCTATTCTGTGATTTCAGTGCCTGTTGCCTTGAGCCTCACCCTACTCCTCTGTTGTGGAACTGACAACGGTCTTGACATAGAGAGTATCAGCTCTTAACTTACTGGAACAACAGCTGGAATTGAGACTGTTTGCACTGGCACAATGGCAAAGTGGTGGGAACTGGGAATCATCGAGAGTAACTGGATGTGGCAGAGCTGCTTCCTTAGGAGAGCAGCACTAAGTGCCCATGCCATTGTTTCTTTCCCTTGCAAGTGCAGTGTCTGTTTAGCACTCACACTCACTCAGCCTGTGAGCTGTCTCAAAAGTGACTTAAGACCATCACAGATGCTGTAAATGTGATCCATGTGATGTGTGTAAATGTGAAAAGCTTCATATCTGAGCTGCTACTTAGATTATATTGGTTGTATTTATTAGGTAGTGTGTTTTAATTTTGAAAGGAAATAGTGATATAGATTCTAAGAAAAAAAAATAAACTGAAACTGGTTTTTACAGTTAACAGTGCTAATAAAGATGAAACTTTGATCCAGTGACTAAAAGTGTAGCTTGACCTGATATAACTTTTTATCTCAAGTGCAAATCCAATAACTACAATGCAACAGTAATCTCCTGGATAGACTCGGGTAGGATTTTTGAACAGCCAATGGAAAATATTTCTTTCTTCCACAGATTAAAGCCAGAAGGTGCTTTGGCTACAGCAGTTAATGCACACTTTTTCAGAGTGATGACCTCTGAGTGCACACTACTCCTGTAAACAGTGAGGTACAGTTCTTTTAGAGACAAAAGCACAGCAGGCGTGCATGGAAAGGAATGGCAGACAACACAGAAAAAGAGGGATGGGACACTGCAAATTTTCTCACTATCAGACTCTGTAAAAGTCTGATTCTTTGATTTGGAGGGACTTTCTTCCCTCCTTCGCAGCTCTTTTATGAAAGACACCTAATGATCTATCTGTGATAGCAGGGGACCAGATTCAGTGAACTAGCAAAATGCATTTGAGCAGTAGTTATCAAAACTGGTTTATTCAAGACTGGCTTTTACCCAGCATTTACATACGCAAAACTTTTTTTGATTTTAGGATGAAAACGACAATTCTTCAGTGGAGCTATGAAGTTCTCGAATAGCCTTCCAAGTCTTCTGGGGGGAAAAATACTCTGACTGCTTATTACATGTTGCTTTCAAAAACATAGAAGGGGGAGTGTGTGGTGTGCAACAGCAAAATGCTGGATTCAGTGACCAACACAGCATGTCTAATTATCTGCCTCTATGAAATCATTAATTTTTCTGCTTTGCTCAAAAAACCCCAAAGCTAAGCACAGTCAGTGCAGCCTTATTATTACTTGACAAATTCTTGAGTAGTCTAAAAATAGGAGCCAGTAAAGTAAAAGAGAAGATTATAGGAGCTGAGAGAGTAACACAGGGCTTGAAATTTAGTTACTGATGGTGCATTTATGGTAATTATGTAAATCACTGCACTCTTGAGGGTTGATACTCATTATAAACCAGAATACCTAGATTTTTTTAAATTGCATATTTGAGTAATAGTAACAGTAGCATTTATGTAAATTATATCTGAAAAGAAATTACCTGGGAAGAAAGTTAGATAAGCATATGTTGACAATAGTGTTCCACAACTAACATTCTGTTTGAGCAAAAATGAAGTTTCAAATTGCTTTTTTGTTTTCACAAAAACTGTGTTAAATTGGCTGGCATCCATTTTCACATGCGGTTAGAATTTATTAACATTTTTCACAGAATCTAGTCTTGTTCTCTTTGAAATCTCACTTTTTACACATGCGCCTTTGACAGAATTAATGCAATGAATAGCTCCTGCACAAGAATAACAGGTATTGCTCAGTTTCTCCTGAGTATTAATTTTCATGCACTGGCTTTGAAAACAGTTCATTTGTTCCTTTAGACTTATCGCTAATTTTTTTCTTAATGTGAATCAAAAATCATAGAATCGTTAAGGTTTAGAATCATTCAAGTTGGAAAAAATCCTTAAATTCATCAAGTCCAACAATTAACCTCCTGACTCTGCCAAATCCACCACTAAACCACGTCTCCAAGGGCCACATCTACACGTCTTTTAAATACCTCGAAGGATGATGACTCCACCACATCCCTGAGAATCCTCTTCCAGTCAGTAACTGAACTGACTGTCTCTCAACTGAAGAGAGGAATGCTGGTGATAATCCTAAATATATTACCAGTTCCACCCTGCTACAAGGCAGAGAGGGGACCCTACGAATAAATGCTATTTTTATCTGGGAACATTATTAAATTATGCTTTGGAATTTTTATTTTTATTTATGTTTAAGATTGTGACTATTAGTGCAAGTCAAATCAAACTAAGATAAGTTCAAAAAGCTGCAAGCAATTAATTCTGAGCAGTCATGCAAGGATATTCCAGAGATTCACGCCTATCCTCTTCTAGCTCCTTATCAGAGTAATGAAAACTCTTGGGAAATTCTTTGATCTTTTTTTTGTGGCAGTTTTATACCTACTGGGTCAGAAAGACACAATGCTCAGATTTTTGCCAGTAGCAAAGAAGATGTGTTTAGTCAGAAATAAAGATAAAACAAAACGAAAACTCCCTTAATTTAATATTCACACCTCTAAATAGAAATTACTTCACAGCAGAAAAATAAACATTTAACTAGCCATTCTCCTCTTGATACCTATCAAAACCACCAGCAGCTTTGATGTTTTCTATGTATCGTTGCAACCTTCACCCTGGAGCAAAGGCACTGCACATTTCCCTGCTACCTGCTAAAACAGATTCTTGTCTCTAAGCTGTGTGATGCACCTAATAGCAGTTAAATAGGAGTTACTTTTTATCCATGGATAGATTTTTGTACACGCTATTACTGCAACAATAGTGTATTAATCCTTCAGTAATCCCAGTACAGGAGAGTGGTAGACTGTTCTGATAGATGCTGTTGCAAATGTGTGACAATATTCTTTCTCATCAGCCATGGCTGCCTGTTTTATCTCACTGCTGTTATGTCAGCACTGCAGATGGTTAGTAGAAATTGTCGCTGTTCCAATTCTCTAGGTAGAATTTAAACACATAATTTATGCTAAATATAATACTTGGATAAACTTGTAAAACTTGTGCCATATTCAAAGTTGAATCTAATAACTGGGCACATCCTGCCTTTGATCACTTTTACAGTGATCAGAGGATGCTGTAAAGGTTACATTTGTATGAAGTCAATATATTGAGCATCTCTCGATATGGCTTCTGGTGAAATTATGATTTTATTCTGATGCTGTTTTGATTTCTTCCTACAGAATTCTTCCTGAATTCTAATTCTGAATTCTTCTTCCTGAAGAATTAGATCTTAGGGATTTCATTTTAGTGAAGTTATTCTGACTAATTTTGTATCCTCAATTTAAAGTTGGAACCCAGGGCACTGTCCCACTAATTTGGGATCTAAACATACAGGGCAGGAGACATTCCATGATAAAGGGAAATTTAAATAGATTATTCCTTACTGAGTTCTACTTCTTCTACTTCTTCTTCAGTTGACTTGAGGGTATTTTCTGTAAAGATAAGCATAAATATTTTTAATGAAATTGCTGAGTAATATATCAGTAATAAATGTCCCACTCCTCCCTCTCAAGGAGGATATCTCATCTGCTGTTCTGATAAATGGAGCACTATGGTCAAGTCACCCAGGGAAGAGGGCTGAGGCTGGCACCAGAGACTGAGAGGATCAAGAGTTGCTGAACCTGTGGTAACCCTGAGATGGGGACTGCACTAGGAGATTCCTAAACCCTGCTTCCTCTGCCTTTATAAAAAGAGAACTTCTTCTGCACTTTTTAAGATAGCCTTTAGACACTTTAAAGACCACAGTGACCTTTTCCACAGCAAAATCACTAATTATGTGTATTTTCAGTTGCATTAAAGGAAACGCAAATCTTTGCGCCTCGCAAAGGTCACAGTTGCCTCTTGATGAGGAAGATCTGGAAAATTACCCTCATTCATTCACACTCAGTAAAACTAGCAAGCAGAACAATATGTTAACACAGACTTATTTCATCTGGACTGCCTAAACTGTGGTGCAGTGTAATGTATATGCTAATGAACAGTAATTTACAGCTGATGAAATTCAAGAAATGGGCCATTTTTCTAGTTTATACAGACACCATCCATGGGTCCCATTATTGGTGGCACAATGCACTGACAATACCAATGCTGGGCATGCCGGTTAAGCTGATGCTACCATAATATAAACTTAATAAATTGATACAGAAATGTTGTACCAGTGTGCCTTTAGTAAAATACAAAATAAGGTCTTTTTCAAAGGAAATAGAATGGTGAAATGATACCAAAGCATGGCTACTAATTCCTCAGTGCTGAGAGGTGGGCTTGAGGTTTAAATTGAATTGTAATGGACAATATTTTCCCATCTGTTACTTAAATTATAATTATTCTGATCATTTATATATGCTAAATACCATCTTCAGTGATCTTTGAAGAACTTTAGAAGAACAGGTAGGAGTAGTTATCTTTCACTGGGCAGGAGTTGAAGCTGCCCAGCATTGCTGTGAGCTCAGAATTTCTAGACTCAGCAATTCTTTAAAGAAAACACTAAATAATTTGTAATTATTTGCTCAACTATGTGCATTAAGGGAGTTAAGTAATTCCACACAGAACAGTTGTAAGTACTAATATTTGGGTAAAATATACATAAGGAAAGAGACTTTGATAATTCTAGACTGCCACAGATGATGTTAGCATCCTGCCTACCTTTCCCATCTTTACAAAAATAGCTCTGTAAATCTGATAAGGTAACTCTAAGACATATCTAAAGATCACAAGGGCCTTTTCCATAGGGAAGCCTTTAAATATAGAAGTTATGGGACAGGAATATAAAGAAAAAAAGACTAAATCCCAGTGCAATGCACAAACTTAGAATAGTTCTAACGAAAAAATCCTTATTAACTTTCAGATGCAGGAAAGCTTTTCTAGGTAATTTGTTTTCTGAAGGAGTTAGAAAACAGTAGCCTCAGACAGCAGCAAGTATTACACAGCCACTGTTTACATGATCCCCTGATCTGTGAGGGCTCACCTGAACAGTTTGCAAAATGAAACAATATTGATACACATTTAAGTTGTAATTCAGCATGCCTGTATCAGATTTACCATGAACACCAGCAGGAAGCAATATGGAGATATTTGCAACATTTACTTTCTGGATGCCCAGAATTTTAAAACACAATTCAAAAACTTACAAAAAATGGTCAGTTCTGGGACGATTTGTTCACTTATGTCCAAGAGCAACGGCAAAAGCTGAAAAAAATATTAAAATACAACCTGCATTTCTGCTGAAGGGTTTTATTTAGCTCTCTATGCTGCACAGATTCACACGTGTTGTTCTAACGTGCCAGAGAATCAAAATTTTTGGAAATGAAATTATCTGTCAGGTTCACTGAAGTTTTTAATCAATTACAACGGAGACAGTTTAGAAGAAGAATAAAATAACAGCTTTCCTATTGCACAAAAAGATTAAGTACTCATAAAAAGGTTGCCATAAACATTATTTATAGACTGGTGTGAGTCCCTCAGGTAGACAGACAATCTCTAAAGAGCATCTATTTTAAAACTGTATCAATGAAAATTTATTTGTTGGAAAGTGACTCACAGCTGATTAATCTGAAGATGGAAGAAGCAAAAGTAGAAGACCACGAAGCTTCTGGCTACATAAGTACTTTCTGATGATTCATGGGGGGTATAAAACCACCACTGAGATTTCTGTAGCAGAAGTCTTCCAACAAGAACTAACTTAACAATATATTGTGAAAAGATTGTGCTCATTTGAGAGCAAAATGCTTTTAAAGCTATTATCTGACAGTCTTTCATTTTACGTTCCAATTTCCAAACATCTTGTATTTGTGTTCTGATTGCAAACATATACATGGAAAAATTCTAAGAGAAGTCTAAAAATCAGAAAGGCATTTCAGATGTAATTTCACGCTGGAACAAACATGGAATACCTTAAAAATGCCCACATGCATTGCCAAAAATACTCAAACGGGTTCTCGGATAGTGTAGGAAGCAAAGCCATTGAAGTGACAGGTCTTCTTTAAAGCTCGGAGGTAGGGGACCATCCTCTCTCTTCAGATGTGGTGATGAAAGAAGTCTTTCATTGAAGGCATCTCATACTTTCTGAAACTGTTTTAGAAGGAATTGTGGCCAAAGGTTTTCAAGATCAGCTGAGTGAGGAGCCAACAAATTCACTCAGAGCTTGAGAGATGTAAATTTGTTTTCTTTCTCTGTTCCTGATGTGACCTCAACACAGTAAGCAGAGGCTTTAGGGGTCTGCTCTATCCTCTCTATTATGTTTATTAATGAGAGAACAAGAAAGAGGGTGTTTATATTATTGTAAAGGTGGCCCCCCCTCACAAAGCATTACCTATGTGTTACTGCAGAACTACCAAATCTCAGAATCACATGATGGGCACGGTTGGAAGGGGCCACAGTGGGTTTCTGCAGATCTGGGCTTGTCAGAAACATCAAATTTGACCCCAGCTATGGAAATATTATTTACTGGGCCAGGGAGACAACAGGCATAAAAATTGATTTCTCAAATTATCTACACAAAAAAAGCATAAGTATTTTTTGATACATACAATACATTGGAAATGTCATTATTCAAAGAACCGCTACAGATTGCTAAGTATACCTGCAAACTTTTCTAATAACCAAACTCTAGCTCAAATAACATTTAGATGCATTTCATGAAATTGTGAAATATACAGATATGTGGTTTCAAAAATAATTAAACAAAGGAACAAAAATCAGTCAAAGACAGTTAAATGCAGAAGGCAACTCTCTCTCACCAACAGTCCTTCAGCCAACTGCTAGTGGGTTTTTTCAGGGGAATATCCTAAGCATGTGCCCTGCTCAAAGGCTATTCCCATAACCACTGTCTGAGACAGGCCAGCGGGCTTGATAAACATCTTTTCACAAGAGTGGATCTGAATTAAAACTTTAAATTCAGTTCTGCAGCTGTCAGTCTTACTTTGGCTTTTCCACATTTCAGGAGTAATGTGGTGCTGCCATCAACTGGAATTAAGAATGTAAAGAAAAGGGTCTTTTTGAATAGAAACTGTGTTGTGTCACTATGTACTTGGCCCTCTCAGCTTGAGTGGGAGTTGTGTCTACACCTGGAAATTCAGAAGTTTTTTGTCCATAAACAAAGGTTGCTTATGTGGTTTACATGTATAAAGATGGAAACATCCAACCTGCTTCCTTTCTGAATCAAATCTGAACCTTCTCTTGTGTATTTCTAACCTAGTAAGCAAAGCCTGACCTTTTGCTTGTTTTTTCATGTAATTCTTAGGACTATCAGGAAGCTTCCAATTTGGAGCAGTTTGTGACTCGCTTTCTTTTGAAGGAGACACTGAACCAGCTTCAATCCCTCCAGAGCTCCCTGGAGTGTGCCATGGAAACCACGGAGGAGCAGACCCGGCAGGAGAGGTGAGCAAACCCCTCTTCAGCAGCAGGGAAGGGGTTGAGGAGTGAGGACACTGAGAACCTCCACGACCGCTTTACATTTCACCCACAAATCTGATATAGGGAGTAACAGGAGAAATAAGAATACACTTTTTATTCCATACGGGAACTCATTAATAGGAGTTTTCCTGAAATTGAATGCATCTGATCCTGTGGCAGGCTGCACGTAGGACAATCATTTTGGTACATGCAAGGCTCTGCTGACTTTTTAAATCCCTGGACAATTTAATATCAAATGCAGAAACCAGACCACTGCAATATGAAGAACTCTGAAACTACTGAGATGACTGACTGTCTTGTTTGTTTTTTCCAGCTTTATGGGGTTTTTTTTTCATTCCTTGTTGCACAGTGATCTCCATGTTAAAAGAAGAAACAGCCAGGCTTTTGTTTGTCACAGCTTCTTCCTAGAATATTGGGCCATAGTCTTGGTTAACAGCTAGCTCTATAAATTCTCGATCACCTGGGTAGCCTTTATCCATCCAAGGGGTTTAGCTGAATTTAATACAATGGTCTCAGTGATGAGGGTTTGTGGAATCAAGGATCAAAATATTTTTGAAAAGTTGGCTATATGGATTTTTTTTCCTCAGTATGCTATTGTTAAAGATGATAGGGAAAGCAAAATACAAACTGTTGTGCTTTATGGACAAAGATCTTAAGACCTTTCTGTTGGAAATGTCATTTTCTTGTTTATTTTGCTGTTGGGTTTGAGACCGCTGAAGTATAGGAGTAATACACTGTGGTTTTGTGCCAGGATCTTGACTGCAGCAATCAAGCAGGTTTTGAAAGTCTGAGGGTGCACCGAGCATGCACAGTGTCCGCGTGCCTCTATTCATGCCAGTTCCTCTGCAGTGATGCTACGAAACTCCTGTGAATGAAGAAACTGTGAATGATTACTTAGGTCAGGTCAGAACCACATCATGGACAGACACTGACCTTGAGATTTGTCTCCCTAAAAGATTTAGGTTTATGCCAGCTTAATCTTCTTCTTTTTTTCTTTTCTTTTTTTTTTTAATTTCTTTAATGACCTAATCAAAACTAATGAGTAATAGTGAAAATCCAGAAAATAATTCAGTGCTCTCAACAGGTATTTCTTTTTATTTAATTCAAAAGGGAACATAGAAGCACATTTTTTTGAGAACAGAGAGAGAAGAGCTCTCCCACATATTTTTCCTTAAGAATTCTCCTGTGTTTCTGTGCAGAAAAGATCCAACAAAACCAGAAGTGCTCTCAATTCAGTGGCCAGGAAAACGCTTAGCTCGAAGGCTTCAGAGGAACAACAGCCTGTCATCAAATAACCCTCATTCTAGCACAGGTATGGTATTTCACATTTTAAAGATATTTAAAACATGTGCATACACATAAATACAGAAAAATATACACACATCTTCCTCTCAAAAATTTAATTTAGACATGTAACTAAGATACTTTACTGACAGAAGACAATTTCAATTTAATATAGAAGGTATTAACTCAAAACTGAGGAAACTGAGGAAAATTAATGCATATCCATAGATCTGAAATCATAAAAGATAAAAAACATAATTGTGGGCCAAACTGTGTGTTTTGGATTGATTTAACATTTCTTAGGTAATCTTTATTGCCTGCAGATATGAATGAAAGTGAAGGCTATAACTTATATACAACCAAGTTCTCTGCCATGACTCAGATCCCAGCTGAGGGGAATAAATAATAAACAGAAAGAGAAAACACAAAACCTGAAGGAAAAGAATATTTCATTTAAGATAATACAAAAAAAGTCAGAAGCAGCATTTCTGCTTTGGAAAATGATAAGAGTACCTTGGTAAATGAGATTCTTTGGAAGCAGTGACATCAAGCACGAGGCCGCAGTGAAGACATCTCCCTGCTTAGTGGTGTGTCCCAGAATCAAGGCATGAAGATGACTAAAACAACAAAACATGTGTGGGTCTAGCTTACTTCTTGACCAGTCACTGCTTGCAGCCACGTGCTGACCTCTTCCTTTTAAACCCTCTCCTGAGGACCTTTCTGTCACTCGCATTCACGACTCACCTCCTGCCACTCCCCAAATGATGCTGTTCATTGAGAGCAGTGTTGCAGGATGATGTTTGGCCTCTTATGAGGTGATGTTGTTCCTAACAAGGAAGGCCACAGAGCCTTGTAGCTGCACTCCTAATTCAGAAGGAACCCAAACAAATGTGATCTCTACCAAATCCACTTACTGTATTGGTGTAATCTTAAAGAGCTGACATTTTCCTCCACAGCTCTGCTAATAGCTGACAGCTGTCTACTTTCCTACACAAGATTTGTGTTTGTCTTGGCACTTGGTCTTCCTGCTTCCTGCCTGCTGCCCACATGCACAGTAGCACGGTGGCGTGTCTATGCACTCAAGGCTCAGGCCAGCATTTCTTCAGCCTATGTACTTGTTCAGGTAAAACCACACCCTGCCTCCAGCTGTGGTGTGTTCTCGGCATTAGGATTTCTTTGTTTGGTCAAAACACATGCAAGTGCCACAAGAACTCTCAGCTGGAAAATGAGCAGGTTAATAAATGTGCATGACAAGAGCATGTATTGAAAAATCTTCAGTTTCTGATAAATAACCTTCCTGTCTCCTTAGAGCCCTCACTTATGTACACATTTACACTGTGGGTGATGTCAGGAACTGCTTTAATAATGTACATATTTGTTTCCTTGAGTATTGTACTTTTCATTTGGCAGACAATTTTCATGAGACTTTAGCAAAGCAAAACTTTCCAGAGACATTAGAGGGACTCACAGAATCGTGGAACATCCTGAGTTGGAACAGACTCATAAGGATCATTGAAGTCCAACTCCTGGCCCTGTACAGCGCCATTCCCAAGAGCCACACCATGTGCCTGAGAGCATTGTCCAAGTGCTTCTTGAACTCTTGGTGCTGTGACCACTTCCCTGGAGAGCCTGTTCCAGTGCCCAACCACCCTCTGGGTGAAGAACCTTTTCCTGATATCCAACGTAATCCTCCCCTGACACAGCTTGATGCCATTCCCCTGGGTCCTGTCACTTGTCACTCTCACCAGAGAGAAGAAATGGGTACCTGTCTCTCCTCTTCCCCTTACAAGGAAGTTGTAGACTGCAGTGAGGTCTCCCCTCAGACTTCTCCAAACTGAACGAGCCAAATGACTTCAGCTGCTCCTCGTATTGCTTCCCCTCAAGGCCCTTCACCATCTTCATACCCCAGATGCTTGTGCCTTTCTAGAACAGTATTGTTTAGCTCCACCCTTGGTATATAACATCAGATCAGGTTGGATGGGGCCCTGAGCAATCTGATCTAGTGGAAGGTTCCCTGCCCATGGCAGGGGAGTTGAAATTAGATGATCTTTATAGTCCCTTTCAACACAAACCATTCTATGATTCTTTGATCAGGTCACTACACAGGCAGGAATATACCTGCAGTAGAGATAGAGAACTTTCTTCTGTTATCAGCACGATTTCAAAAGCACTGCCATTAATCTAGAATGTAATTTTCATTATGTATTGGATTTCTATTGTATCTTAAACAGAAACAAAATAATTCATAGAGTCAAATCATGCTTTCCTTTAGTTTTACCTAAATGAACATTGAACTAGTTGCAGCACAATGTTTGAGAAGCCAAATAAATTGCAGCGTAATCTTTTTTTAATGTATAAAATACAGGAATACACTATCTACCAGCAACTTAGTAACATTTTATAAATGTTTATCATTTATCTTTTCTAAAGGTTGGATTGAGGAAGACAGCCAATTGATGATCCAGATAAACAGACTCCAGAAGCTAATTGATAGACTGGAAAAGAAGGTGTGCAGGCTTTTTCATCTGTCTCTTCTTTCACTTTCAGTAAAGCAATCCTTAAAACACAAATGTTTTCAATGCCCCAGCTGCAGCATTACCTAAGAGAGCTAACACTCATTGAATGCCTACATTTTTCTTCCACCTTCCTCTTTCCTATTCATGACATTTTTTCATGCTTCGCTTTGCCCCTTGCATCACCACAGATTCAATTTTTCATAAAGATGTGAAAAGCTACATTATTCTGTGACTGGAGGATGTTAATGTATTTAGTTATGCTTGTTTGGGGGAACATGCTACAACCTTCCCCTTTTAGGATCTGCTATTTTCCTCTTCCTCTCCAAACTTTCCCATGAAAGCTTGACAGAAAGTTTTGTTTCCTTCTTTCCCATCAGAGAATACTCATTTATAAAGATTAAACCGTTTTCCTTGTCAGTACAGTTCGACCAAAATCTGATGCAAATTCTGCCTGGGAGCTGGCTGCACCAGCCCCCAGAGCCCAGAAACCACCTGTGGTTCCCACACCAAAGCAGAGCCCTCCAGGAGTCTGACAAATGACCTGTCTGATCCAGCAATGCCAGGGCTTCCCAGGGCTTGTAAAATCCTGAGCCACATACGTCAGTACAGAAAATATTTATGCTTAATTATTATTCAGACTTGATTGCTACCGTGGTGTTCAAAAGTTGTCTTATAATCTGTGTGTGATGACTTCTTTTTTTTGGAGAAGCAAGAACAGCAGAGGAAAAAGTAACATTATAAATTCCTGAGTTGTTCTCTGCATCGTTTCCGTATTGAAGGACAGACAGACAATTTCAGGTAGGCGCTAGGGGAGTGGCTGAATTCAGTGGATTTTGAGATCCAGGGTGTTTCTTCCTCCTTGCCCACTAGAGGTGAGGTTTCAGGCTGAAGTGCTCGCAGATCCAGGAGTAGCTCCAGTCCCAGTGCAGCTGATGCTGCTCCTCCCCACAGGTCAGTGCTCACCAGCAGTGAGACTGTGCCTGTACTCCAAAGACATTGGCAGGAGTCTCTTCACCAGCACCCACACAAGGCAGCACACACAGGGACGTGAAACAGCCTGATCCTGTTCTTTCTTTCTAGCTAATTGGGGTAGTCCCCCATGAATATTATCATCTAGTATTTGTGGCTGGACCCATACCCCTTACCCACGCACTGGCTCAGACCTTGGGTCATGGCACAAAAATGTCTCCTGTTACTCAACCACTAGTCCAACTTGAGTTCAGTAGCAAGTTACACACACAGAAAATAGTTACGTAAGGGATTTAATAAAAAAAAACCCCAGTAAATGGTGGTGACTTGGCACAGAGCTCAGCAAGAGAAGCATACTGACCTTTCTCTGCCATTGCTCCCTCTCAAATGAAAAAACTGCCCCTAATTACTTTTCCCCTTTGGTCCCAGTTTGGTATTTCTGTTATCTCAGCCTTATTACTGATTAGCTGCATATGGTCACCCCCAGCACCGCTGGCCTTGCTCCAAAAGGAGCCCAGTATTCCCTTTGGTTGTCCCTGCAGCCTGACAGTCTCTTGCATCACTTCTCCTT
Organism: Cnemophilus loriae; assembly: GCA_013397755.1. Lineage (NCBI taxonomy): Eukaryota > Metazoa > Chordata > Aves > Passeriformes > Corvidae > Cnemophilus > Cnemophilus loriae. Next base: position 1,270,632 of record VZTF01004936.1, on the reverse strand, counting down.
ACCCAGCTGTGAAATTCAGCCATTCCTTGTGGCACTGTCCATAAGTTCTGTCAGCTTCTCACTCTGCTCCTTGCCATGCTCCTCAGCTCCTCATGGTCTGCTCAGTCCAGTAATCTCTGGCCAGGGAATACCCATGAGCCTCTATCCAACTGCTTCCTCCCAGAGGTCATTTCTGCATGGGAAAGGCAATTACACAGCAGTTGCCACATTAATGACATTTTAGTAGCAACTTGATCTTTTTCTGAATAGATATAAATTGGATTTTGAAATGTCAAAGTCCACCCTGAAAGGTAAGTCTGGCTTTACTCTGCACTCTGCTTTGGAAACAGCAGCTCACTGCCCTGCCACAGTTGCCACCTGACATGGACTGATGCCAAAAGAAAACATTTAAAAGAATGTTACTTTAAAAAGAGATAAACCTGGCATATAGTTGCAGCAATAATGCAATGCAAATGTTACAGAAAGCATCCAAACAGTTTGTGGTAAATAAACTTACAACAAGGATGTTATAAAATGGTCAAATTTCTTACAGACAAATGACAGAGAACCTCAGTCTGAAAAGGAGCTCAGTGCCAAAGGGAAACAGTGGCAGGGCATAGACCTCCCAGTCAATATAAAACTTGATTGATAAACCATAGCAATTAGATAAGTCTAATTTTTCCAGTAGACAACCTGTCTATATCCACCTTTGCCTAGCTTTGCTCTGCTTGACTTTGTATCTCACAGCCGCGTCTGACTGTGAAAGGCTTTAAATACCAGCTGCCTTTCAGCAGCTACTAAAAACCCCTCTTTTTGATTTTGCCCTGAAACAGATTAGAAAGGATTGCACAATCATGCTAAGAGGCAGTTTCAGAAGCCACCGCTTCTCAGCTGAGGTGAGGTAGGATTGCAGAGGCAAGAGGACACAGTCTTAAGTTGTGCCAAGGAAAATATAGGTTGGATATTAGGAAAAAGTTTTTTACAGAAAGAGTGATAAAATATTGGAATGGTCTACCCGGGGAGGTGGTGGAATCACCATCCCTGGACGTGTTTAAAAAGAGATTGGATGTGGCACTCAGTGCCATGGTTTAGTTGAGATGTTGGGACGTGGGTTGGACTCGATGATCTTGAAGGTCTCTTCCAACCTGGTGATTCTGTGATTCTGTGATTTTAAAGCCCCAGCTCTGAGCTGCATCAGTTTTTATTTCCAGGCTGCGTGGTACTGGCTGGCAGGACCTCTGTTCTGCACACTGGGCTACTTCCCTTGGGCTCAAAAGCCAAACCACCCCGTGCAGGAGCCCTCTTTCCACACAGATGGGGACCGTGTGCCAGCGCTCACACGCGCCGAGGTCACACAGGCTGCCTGTGCAGGCCCACCCCATCTGTGCAGCCACGCTCTGCCTAACGACATAACATGAATGAACAACTACTAGAGATTATTTTTAACTCCTAGAGGGGGCTAGCAAGTTATGAGTCAGTGTCCTTACTGGAAAACTACTTGGTGAAGGGCAGATTTAGTGTTGTCTAAGTCTTCTGCTGTGTTCTGTCAAAGGGGAATTTGACCATGGAATCAGTCCTGTAATTTGTCTATTTTCACTCAAGTTCTAAATTTATGTATACTGGAAAAGAAAATAATTATTTTCTTGCTACCTTTAGAGAAATTTTGCAGTACAACTTGAGTCATTCCTTTCCTCTCTTTTTTCCATATGTTTCCCAAGAAAAAAAGGGCAGTGAAAGTATAGAACTGCAGGAATACACACTTTTCCCTCCGTTTTTTTATCTGAAGTGTTTGCACTGACAGTAAAGCTGGCTGTCTTTCACTTCACACACACATTTCATGCCTTTCTGTCCACATTCTGCAGGAGATGTACAACTACACAGCAGTTTCTGAGTACTTCACTCCTGCCTTGCTCTGCCACCTGCTGCTGGTGGAGGTCCTCTGTTCATTTGAATTCTACCTGCACATCTCTTGTTGGCTTTTCAGAGAGTACAGCATCTGTGCTGGCAGAACAGCTGCTGCCTGAGGTTAATCAATCCTCACCCACACTGGGAGTGGAAGAAAATTTTTCTCTTTGCTGCACAAGAACTGTGTTCAGTGAGAAGTGAAGCATCACTAACAGAGTGTGTTTTGCTCCAGCTGCTTAGTGCAAATCAATCTGCTTTTTTTTTCAGGCATATGGCTATTTTTCAGAATATCATAATGGCACTGGGTTAGGAGGTACTACATGTGCCTGGCAAGTAAAGAATGATTCTGTGTGTGCTCCTGGTTGATGTTTGTGTGAATCACTGATTCCTGAAGTGCACATCCAGTTTGTGTGCCAGGTGTACTCGCAGACACATCTCTTTGCTGCTGCCCAGCCCATCCTCACAGCAAGGGCAGCAGTTCAGAAACCTGACTTGGACCATCATGCACATTTCTTTCAATGCTAGAAAACAGCCCCTTGCAACCACAGATTCCCTGTAGGCATGTTTCTTCTGTGTAAAGTTTTATGATTGCACAATACTAGCTGATAGTTCATTTCACATTACTATTCTTGCTCATCTCCACAGTCCATGTGACAATTTGAGAGGATGACTGTCTTTTCTCAGTTAAGTCCAACATACATTTGGGAACAAGCAGATTTGTTAAAATGAAAAATTACCTGTCAAGCACTATAAATAAAACTTTACAAGACAGCCTGGGCTGGAATTAACCACTGAGGCATGCAAGATCTTGTAAACAACTCTTGTGTTTGACTTAGAACTAATAAAGAAGGGATTTAACTTCTTGAGATAGAACAGAATCTATTTATTGGAATTGTTTGTTAAAAATGTAAGAGCAGAATACAGCTGTAGTATTGACTCTTACAATTTCTATTTTCTTTTCAATTGCCTCAAAGGACCTAAAGCTTGAGCCACTTGAGGAGGAAGTTTTGGAAGAAAATGCAAGATCTGTAAGTACTTTTCAAGAACGATTTTGACATTTGATTTTAAACACCAGGCACTGAGACCATACCTGGCCTCTCCTGTTAAAAATTACTTTTAAAAATCTTTATCTTTACTTTTTCCAGTGATAAGATTTAGCAGAATTCATTGTGGGAAAGGCAACAGAACAAAACTTAGAATATGTGGGCAAAAGTTTTATATTAATTTTTTGCATTGTTTTCGAAGGATAGAGTGAGCCAAAACCTTAACACTCCTTAATAAGGAGAAAAATGTGTCATTAATAAGATTTATCCAATTTGGCAGCAATGTTAATGGAGCTTCTCTGCTCCAAATGCTGCATGCATGCTTTAAACCATTGTTGTACAGCCTCCCTCCCTCCCAAAACTGCTATATGAAGAAATCTTATGAGGAAAAATAGAAGAGTATCTAGTGCTAATCAGAAATCAACATTACAACCTACAAAACCAAAACTGTGACCAGAAATAAGCTTACTGTTAAACAAGCTTATGTCTCAAGATTGATATAATAGCCTTCCTAAATTTATGAACCTAACATTCACTCATTTGAACCTAACAAAATGCAAATCAAATACACATGAAAAAATTATTTCATCACAGGAGTTGCATTAGATTTTTTTTTTTAATGAGATTATGCAGTATTGCTACACAGACTTATAATCCGTGATGTAACAGGATTCATAACCAAGGCAAAAATGAGTCAAAAACCTGTACAAGAAATTAAGTTGTACTCATTAAGAAGCACGTGGTGTTGCTTTAAATATTCCATTAGTAAAGTTGACAAGCTTCAATAGATGAATCAATAAATAAGCTATTTGAAAGACCTAAATGATAATCATATTAATTCAGGATTAATAGGTCTTCTGTACTGCTGACTGCTTCCACAGTCCTGTTTATAAAGACTGTTCATTTTCCTGCAGAATTGTGGAGGGAAAACCCCCTCTCTATTCATCACTTAACATGGGCTATCTCAGGCATCTCACTCAGGTGAGGGTCAGGGCTCTAAAAGGTAAAAAACTATGAAAGCACCTTAATGAAAGCAACAATGTTGTGCAGTGCAGATTGTGGGGATATACTCTTATCCCAAACCTCACACCTGCTGGCATACAGATTCATCCAAGGAAACACACTGTTTTTATTACTGAACATCTCAAAGATCAACCTTTGCTTTGTCCTCTTCTGAAATGACTCTCTCATCCAGAGTTAGGACAACTGTCTGCAGTGGACACTTGTGCCTAGACATAAAAACCATGCTTGAGCATTTCTACTTCTCCACTCCAGATCACTAAAACAGGGACTGCAAACTTCAAGGGAACTTCCGAGGGTTTTCTTTGATGACTGTGGTTTGTATTGTTCCATGATAGACTTTTCTGAGTTTAAAGTACAAGGAATTCAGAGGAAGATATGGCAGTAATATTGTAATGGTTTTGTATCAGCACATTATGATCGTTCAACGTCAAATGTCTGTGATAGAAGAGAAAGTGGAGGAATTCCGTCTTGCTCTGAAGCAGTACGTGGAATCTGCCTCTGCTCAAGGTGGCTGCTTGCAGTAAGTACAATGTTATTGTCCTTGGGCTGAAGGAAGGAATGTAGTCTTTTTTCTTTAATAACTTGAATTATTTATGAAGAGAGAACCTATAATACCTTTTTTTTTTTGTGGGTTATGCATGTGTGTAAGACAGAGCTTTTCAAAGACAACTAGAACTAGAAAGAGATGTCAGAATGTGCAGATTTTAGGTACTATCACAAAATGACCATACATCCCAAAGATGCTAAACAATCTTTTCAGGCTTGTTAGCTCTGTAGGTCATCAATTCATGACTTCTGGAAGCTCCTAGGCTGACACTCTTTATTGGAAAACTGATTTGCCATCCTTCATTTGTGCTTAACTGGCAAAGGAGCAACTTACCAACTTGTTTGCCAGTTCTCTGCTTGGAAGCTTTCAGCATCTTCCCTTTAGGCTGTCATTGTAAAATTTTAATTCATAATAAAGAATTGGAAAAATTAAAAAGCAAAATTTTCAATGAAACTGTGTTTCTGCTTTACTCCTTTTAGAATTAAACAAAACATTAGAGCTGGGTTAAGAATAAATTTTAGTGGCTTGCCACTGTACTGAATTTAACATAGTGGAGAGATCTACTATCATACATACTACAGACCATTATGAAAAAGATTTTTTTGTAGTGTTTACACAATATAGCATCTTCCTATATATTCAAGGGCTTCAAAGACTGCCTATCACATCCCTAATTTATGAGTCTTGTTGCTATGAGATTATCACATTTAGGATTTTATCAGTAGTTTTCACATACACCAGAAAAATTAAGCTGGAAGAAGAGTGATCTTTCTGCAGTGGTTCAGTTGTAAAGGCAGACTGATGAGGAAAATAAAATTCCCTTGTTGGCCAAGAGATGGGAAAAAACCCCAATGAGGAGCCCTCGCAGCCTCTTCCCAGAAGTGAACATCCAGCAAAACACTGTAGTGACTGCAGACTTGTCAGGGAAGAAAGATTACCTGACTTCAGAATGCAACTTAACAAATGGTGGCAGAAAGTTCCTTTCTCTCCCAAGTTTACAGGCATTTGGTAAGTCTGGAATGCCACCTAACGGATGGGTTTTGCTGTAGCTATAATTGACAGTCACTTGTTTTTTCCAACAGCTTTTGATATTTTTGCTATTTTACCATGCACTTTCACATACAGCAGGAGAAAACCAATAAATCATAAAACATTGCTGACTACATTATCAAGCATAAGCTGAGACCAGTTTTTCAAGTACTTACATCATTAGTGAGGTCAGCAGTCTCACACTTGGGCACACGGAGAAATCTGTATATATACTTTCTGTGCTATTTATCTAGACAGCAATTTGAATACCCATGTGCATGAGTACCCATGTGCATAATTACCCTACACACTATAAAGCTTTTATGCTCAGGATAATAAGCAGGATGATTCTGTGTAGAGGATTGACAGGTATTCTGTGGGTCATTTTTCACCCTTGAGAAACTGTTACTTGAATAACTTAAGAACAAGTAACTAGTACCCAAAATATTATTTTAAAAGTGTATCTGTGACAGATACAGCCTATCTGGCTTTATACTTCATTATATATATATACTTCATTTACTCCATTTGCTTTCAAAGCACCTAAATTCTATGACACTTTGATGCATCTCTCTTACAAAAGGATAACTTCTACTGATTAGCTGATCTTCCCTGAACAGATGTTTGATTAATTTTCTGTTTAGCATTTCTTTAGAGAAATGACACTATTGAAGCAATATGAAAAATGAGTTTCATCATAAGTGTAGTAATATAAAATATTAATTAATAAAAATAAATATACAAGGGTTTTTATTTTTAAAAGCTCAGATAATTTGCAGTATCTGGTCACTATATTAACTCGTTTGTTAAATTTATTAATTGGGTTGTTTTTTGGGTTTGGTTATTTTATTTTGTTTTGTGGGTTTGTTTGGTTTTTTCTTTTCAAAAATCACTGCATTTGTTCCTACTCATAAGCAGTTAGGAATAAAATATATATGTCCAATAACTTTGTTGTGTTTCATTAAATTAGTTCTATTGTAAAATTTTTAGTGTTTCCATACAGAAACTTCCAAGTAATTTCCGCTTCATTGTTTATGAGTTCTGGGAAAGCAGCAATGCATGGAATAGGTAAGTGTCAGGGTTTTGGTGGCTTTTTTTTTTTTTTTTTTGTAATACATAAAGTTTTGAAGGTTAGAAATCAATTGTGTAGAAAGACTGAGTACAGATTAAGTACTGCTAACTGATCTTTTGCTAATTATATCACAATTAATACTTCAGAACAATACTTCAATTGCTAAAGACTTGAATATACTGAAACATAAATAAAAATGCCAGAAAAACAAAGATGGTTCAAAACAGGAAAAGTATGAAACAGAGTACATAAAAATATGGCATCAGGTGGATGTTAGTTCATCAGAGACAGAAAACCAGGAAGACAGCAATATTACCAGAGTTTCACAGTAAAGAAGAAACAAAAAGACACAATTATTGAAACAGAAGATGTGCCAGCCCACAGCACACTTCAGCATGCAAGCAGTTATGGGGAGCTCTCCCAAAACTTCCCAATCCACATCACAGGAACCCATCCCACAGACTCCCAGAGTGCCTCTTTTGGGCCCAAAATAGAAGTTATAGTGATTAAACATCCTACCAGCTGAATTCCAGCCTCCGGCAGGCAGATGACTAAGGAATTGAGTAGCGACGAAAAGATTGTCCTTATCTACATTTAGTTAAAAAAAAAGAAACTCAAACAAACCAGCCCTATGATCCTAAATCTGTAGACGGAACCCTTTCTTAGGGAGATGGAGAAGTCTCTTGAAGCTTTGTTGCGTTCCTTTCAAACAAAACCCCAGTTTTACTGGGTTTCCTATCACAAAGACTCAAGAACACTGGTAACACACGTCAACACTGTACTGGGTCACAACCAAGAGATAAGCATCAGAGTGACAGCGAGCTGCACAGAAGAAAACCTGTGTTTAATATAACAAGCAGGCACTTCATAGCTTATCTGGTCTCCTCTCCCACTATCACTGTAAGTTTTGAAGCACAGAATCTCTGTACAGCATTAGTTGTGAAATTTCTAATGCTCATTAACAAAAATGAGCCCCTTTAAAAAAACTGTTATATTTTTATTTTTTACAATTATTTAGCCACCTTCAAATGAATTACAGCAAGGCATTCCAAAGAAGTAACGTGGATTTCTTGGAAACTCCAGAGCTCATCACAACAATGCTAGTCCCTGGTAAATACCAACTTTTCACATTACTTTGTTTGTTCCATGTGAAAGGTTCTATTAGTGTGTTCCATATGCAAGACCATTGCATAATATCACCTTTAGTCAGATCTGCTTTGGTAAAGCATAGAGGAGAAAGGGACTCCAAATATTTTTATTTTAACCACATAAATATAAAATGCATCAGCAAGGAGAAGACCCACAGTGCTTTATTTTATATAGTGTGATGTTACACTAACATACATTATTTAAGAAAATACCTAGAAAAACCAATACTAATAGTGAATGGTAAAATAGACCCTTTTTAAGCTTTTCAAGGAAAAAAATGCTTTCTGATTAAGACTTCAACTTATTTCTACTTACATTGACTGACGGGAGCCTTAATTACTAATAATTGATATTTACTAACCAACTTGTTGGTTATTGACATACTTCCTGCTATGTTAAAAAAAGCAAGGTCGTAAAGATTCAAAATTATTTTCTTAATACAAACCAATGAGCATGTAACATCTTTCTCCTAGAAATAAGAGTTAAAAGACTAAAAAAAGAGTTAAAAGGTGCAGGATAAAGCAAAGAAAGCATCAGTCCCATATTTACAGAGAGAAGACAGAAATATATATATTTTTTTTTATTTTAGGGAACACAAATCTATTACACTGAAGCCCTGATTTCCTGTATGTCTGAGTACAGACTTAATTTAAAATAATAAAATCTCACTTAGTAGAAAAATAAATGTAGTCCTGTACCCGGGGTTTCTCCTTAAAAGAAACCAGCCAAGACATCTTCAGACCTCATGAGCCTGATCTGGACACAAAATTATATGCCAGGGATTCCTGCAGAATCAGGAGATTGCAGTTAATGAACCAAGAACCCCTGTAAATCTTGTATCTTACTGGGATATTGCTGGATTTAAGACAAACTTGACTGTAGGAAACAGTGAAGCTTTTTCCCAAAATTCGTGGTGTCCAAGAGACTGCACATGATCCAGCAATGTTCCAGGGTAATTTACTCATGGGTAGAGTACAATTAACATAAAATAAAATGTAAACATAATTTTTAAATGCCTAAATATGGAAGTGTCTGAAATTGGATTCCAAGTACTCATTAAAGCCTTTACTCTGCCTGCTAAGAAGGATTTCAGGCTGCAGCACTCTGTCCTGGCAGACAGTTGCCATAGAAACAGCATTTCTCACTGTGCACTGCTTGCTGGGGTGGAGGGGGGCAGTGGGAATCAATGCATTCACAGGTCTTTGAAAAATTTTATACATTACCTGTAATTTAGAAATCTGTGCAGTGGTTTGAACTCTGTTTCATGGAAAGAGCATCCCACAACTGATCTATACAAATCATATTTGTGTTTGAAAGACAGAAAATGTTCTTGAAGTAAAAAATGTTGGCTGCAATCCTACACTTTACAAAAGAATTTTAGACTTCATAAAGTGATATCACTGTAAAATCACAAGAAGTAAACCCCAAAGCTGTCTGCAATTAGAACACACATAGGCTCTATTCTAAAAACAAATTTACCCTAGCTGAGAAACTTCCAAACTTCTTTTACACATCTGGGTAGCTAAGAACTGAATCAATTGCAAATTGTAATCTGAATCTAATTCAATCAAAGTTTACAACCCATAAGTCTTTACCAATTAACTAAAATTAGTAAGGATACACTTATATGGCCAAGAATGATTCAGGAAGACAAGTCTTCAAGACTGTTTGATCCAGTATCATTCTAAAGAAAATTAATTTACCATGAGTTAATAAGAACCGCAACGTATTATAACCACTCATACACCTGTGAACTCATCCAGTTGCTTCAGCCAATCTACCAGGGTGGCGTGAATCACTCAGTTCACATTCAGTGAATGTCTCATTTTTATACAAGATCTGGACTTGAAGAACCTTTGGATGAAGAAAACAAAAGCTAAGGGGAACCACTGAACACTTATAAAACTATAACCCATGAAATAAATAGGTAAATTGGCATTTTGGAGGGCTGAAATTCATTAATCCACTGATGTTTCAGAGACTACTAGGTTCATAACCTGAATTCAGGTAAGACTCTTGAGTATTTTCTCATCATTTTTCTTCATGAATAATAATTTTCATAAAAATAGCATTAATGGAAGCATTTATGGATACATACACAAGAAACAAGTTCTCTTAATGAATTTGTGCAGTGTGAAACCTACGGAGCCTAGAACACCCGTCTGCTAAGGGCATCTCAGATACAGTCGCAATTCCTTTTCTTCCTTCCTGTCTCTCTCCATAAATCTTGCGGTTCCTCTCTGCATAAGGTTCCATTTCAAAAGGCCAAAGGCTAGAGATTGTGGGGAAGAAACACAAATTGGTTTCACCCCAGCACTGTCTATTATCGGATGATTACAGAACTTTTTATGGGAATGACATTCTACAAGTCCATCAATTCTCTTACTTGTAGGGACAAGACGCTATTAATTCCTAGAGTTGTGTAAAAAACCCACCAGATTTGAATAATGTCACCAGGAAAGCAAGTCATTAAAGGTAACACAAGTACCCAGGGAACATAGTGCTCAGCTTAAAAACTGACACACACAGCAGCACAGGACTGAGGATTTATGTGGTTTGCTCTCGGGGATCTGAGTGCTTAATTCTATGCAAGCGCACCTATGACACGTTAATGCTTCTTTGGATGTTACCAAAAGGAGACACAATTCTTGTGATAAAGCCACCTTCTCACCACTTATACTCAGCTCTCTCAGTATTCTGAGTTTTTTTTCTCACCAGTATTTGCTGCATATATAAACAGACATATCTTTATATACATTATAGGTATTTTATTTAGGATTTTTACCAGAGGTCAAAAAATAAATGCAATTTATGTTAACAAATAAATAAACTCTGCTCTCTTTCAGCATCGTGGTGGGTCCTCAATAACAGCTAGAAGCTGTGGTTCCAAGTAATGTTAATTTGCATTGTCTTTCATTACACTAACATTCATATTGCAGTGTACAGGTGAATTTATGATATGATAATGTTTGTTATTATGGATGGGATCTTTTCCCCTTTATCCATTCTAAAATCTGGAAAGCTGAGCATTTATTACCTTCTCTTCTTGTGACTAGTTCAGTGAAATGATGCATTCTAGAAACTGAAGACAGCTATGATAAACTATTTATTTCTGTGACAGTCCAAACTGTCACAGAAAAGTATGTCTTGAATGTCTGACTAAATATTTGTGAAAAGTTTTATTAATGCATTAATAAACAACCATTACTTAATGCTGCTGTGGTCTCCTTTTACAAAAGAAAGTAGTATGAACCTGAACACACATTTTCATACATGTCTGCAGAGAAGCTGTAAGTCATTAATGAAAAGAATAAACATACGGACAACTCTTTGTGCTGATACAGAACTTTGCCCAGGGTATTTTCTGTTCACACTTTGACAAGGCAGCACTATCTTTTCTTAACAGCCTTTACCCTCGCAAGAGGAAACATATCTGCCTATCTGTTGTCACTATAGATCCCCAGACTTAACATTTCACAACCTTTATGTCCTGACCACTCAGAAAATATTTTCTTTAGATCTCTGGCAAGTCACTGCAAAGTCACGAGAGAAACTGCTGTTACAGCATAAATAGCCATAAACCTTGAGCTTGTTTGGAGGGTCTAGCAGGGGGCAGGGCTACTGTACACCCGTGACCAATGAACAGCACCATCTCCATGGGGGAGATCACCCTCTTCAACCAGTGTGCAGCTTTGGTTGCAGGGATGTGTATGGAGCATTGAGGGAGGAAGGGAACACCAACCTAGCCAGCCAGGCCAGCTCAATCAGCCTGGTCATCAGTGGGGTGACAGATGTTGCAGCCAGACTGCCCTCACATCCAGAGGCCTGGGCGTCCTGGTTGATGGCAAGTTGAACATTAGCCAGCAGTGCCCTGGCAGCCAGGAGGCCCAACCCTGTCCTGGGGGCATCAGGCACAGCATCGCCAGCTGGGCAAGGGAGGGGGTTGTCCCACTCCGCTCTGCACTAGGGCGGCCTCACCTCGAGTGCTGGGGGGCAGTTTTGGGCACCATGATATAACAGAGATATAAAGCTATTAGAGAGTGTCCAAAGGAGGGCCATGAGGATGATGAAGGGCCTACAGGGGAAACCACACATGGAGGGGCTGAGGTCACTTGGTTGGTTCAGCCTGGAGGAGACTGAGGGGAGACCTCATTGCAGTCTGCAACTTCCTCATGAAGGGAAGAGGAGGGGCAGACACTGATCTCTTCTCTCTGGTGACCAGTGACAGGACCCAAGGGAATGGCATCGTTGTAGAGAACACCAACTCCAGAACACCAACACTGGTCTCCAGATCCCAGCTGAGGATGACATGTGTTACCTATAGTTTGTCTGTCATTTATGCCAGGCCCATGCAGCACATGGACTGGAATTCCAGGTGAGTCTCGGATGACACCAGATGCCTACCATTAAGCAGCTGAATCAAGCCCTTTGCCAATAAAGTTAATGAGGCTTTGGTTGTCCACACAAATGTGGATGTCAGAGAGGGATACATCCACATCTCAATTTACGTGCCCATGTTAGAGACATATTTCACCTTTATATCTCTCACAGTAACTCACAGTGAAAGTGAATGCTTTTAATACTGAAGTCCAAGGCTTGCCTGTATTGACACAATCCAGCTACTGATCTGTCCATTTTTAAAAGGGCACTGAAACTACCCTCACAAATGACATCAGTGTAAGTTTAAAGGTTTCTTGTCTTAATCAAAGTAAATCTACTCATACTCCTGAACAACTGGCTGCTATTTTTCCTATGCCAAGATGTCACTCTTGACATAGTGTATAGCATGGTTTTTTTTGTCATTACTGACCTACCAACAAAGGAAATACAGTGACATGTGACATAGATTCAGGGAAAATCCTTAAGTGAAAAATGACACACTACACTGAGGTTTGTAACATTTTTCCTTTTCACTGGAAAAAACGTATTAAAATTATTGTTAAAATAATCTGCTTTAGAACTTCATGTCAATTAGGTGCTGGAAGGGTGAAAAAAGTTATAGTAGGTCATATGTCCTTATAAGAGTTACTCACCTTTGCATATTTACTAGTAAACAAACACTTTGATGAATCATAGACAAGAAGTTTGAGAAGTTTCACCTAGGAGTTTTGAGAGCTACACACAAACTCTCTTTGACATATACTGGGAAAAAAGATCCATATGACCCACTCTAAGAAACTCCCAGTGATTAAAAACTAACCAACAAAAATATTTATTTGCATCATTCAGGAAAAGAAATCTAGTGCCTATCAAATGGACTTGACAGGTTTTGTATTACTGCAATTGCCATTTAACACATTCTCATTTAGTTTTCATTATCATTTGTAACAGACTGCCTGCAGTACCCAAATGATATTATTATAGGTCTAAATACACGTTTAGAAGTTAATTATATTCATACAAAATACTTATTATTGATGCCTGTTGCAGCATTATTGATGCTTTCAGGAAATACTTAAAACTACTGCTTTCCACTTCACTATTGGATACCATACACATTTAAGAGAAAAAGAGAGAATTAAATATGCATTGGTACACCCATTTACCCCTATAAGACATATGATTAAAATATGTCTTGTTCCTCAGCTTTTCCCATTACTTTCACTTTTCAAAGTCAAGAACACTGGACAAAGAACTTTAAGGAATGCAATGCATAGGCAGGTCTCCTGTTCCAATCCATGATGAGAGAAGATGTCTTGTGTTAATGAAACCATTATTAACAAGAGACTTCATACTTTGAAAGAAGGTATGTGTATCCACAAAATATTAAGGAATATCTTGTGTCAAGATGAAGATTTCAAATTAAGAAGAAACAAGTCAAGTTTTGTCAAAAAAACCCCAAAGAGGAGTAGATATCCTAAGACATCTGAGATTTGACACAACCAGCATTTGCTGTTCCATCTTTACTTCTGAGGAAGGGAGTTGGGAGCAAGCAAAGAGTCCCAGTCAAGGATTTATTTAGAATTTATGGTCAGGCAAAATATATGGATACATAACACAAATAATTCAATGACAAAATTCTGCCACACCAATATGTAAAATTATTTATTTCCGCTTTAATCATATTACCGTTTCAGGCATTACAAATTAAAGGTTTGTTTCTTAAAGCATTCAGGCAATTACATGAAGAAACAGGCATTTTCATAGGTTTCACAGGGTCGTACTTCCATCTGTAGGCACCCAAGTACCTTCAAAAATCTTGAAGACCTACATCAAATGTAGCTCCCTCATTGATGGATTTCTGATCTTCCAAACAACATGTCACTTCTTGCAGATGTCAATGAAAGGTTTGTTCTTTACCTGTAAGAGAAACCAACCCTCAAACTACTTCAGTTATAAAAGAGCACTTAAAGTTTTCATTTCAGTCTGCTTGTAACTCTTTTCTAGTCCACATACATTTCACAATTTAGTATTGTATTTTTTTATTATGGCAAACAGTTCTATTGTCATTAATGATAGAGACTTCATCTAAAATTTTCCTATTGTGTGTCAACGCAGTAACTTCTTTTCAAATGCTGAGCTATGCATTGGTAGCCCTGATCCCCACATCTCAGAGAAACCCCAGTGTCCTTCGGGACAAATGCAGTCCACAGTCCATCAACTGTAAAAACTGCATCTCCCTTGTACAAGACATTCCAAGAAGTCTTCTTCATCTGAAAATACAACTTTTACTCATAAATGGGCACATACTTCAGCAGTGGCTTCAAAAATTCAGACCTAGGAAAGTCTTAAGATAGGCATGAACTGTCTGGATACTCAATTCAGCGGCAAACTGTGGAAAACCACCTGCTCCAATATACAAGCTCACTGACACTGTAGGATTGCCTGTTTGTCGTTAGAAATTTATTTGCAGGCCATCTTCTGCCACTTTTAAGCATCATTCATTTAATTTACACATGCATCTCATCAATCCCTCTGGTAGCACTATCTTTAAATGGATGACACACTGTGAATGTGTGATCAACACACTGGAATTTTGGCTGAACTAGGTGATCTCACTGATTTCTGTAGGGACCCTCCTTTTTCCTAGGCATGTAACCATGTGAAAGCATACAGATTATCAAAATTTGCCCCCCTTAGATACACAGGTAGCGGGAGAGGAGGGAAAGTTAGGAAATTAAAGAGCTGAAACTTCCCAATCTGAAAGCAGGTTTTCAAACAAATAAAGCTTTCATCCTGAGGATAAATAGAAAGACAAAAAGTAAGATCAGGGAAAGCTGATTATGGTTATATATTAGTTATATATATTATTTGTTTTTTCAAAGGACGGAAATTTTAAAAGCTTAAAAATGCCTCCAAATGTGGCCAACACAGTAATCATGTGGACATCCTTTTCCACAATAGGAATCCTATTTCTAGCAGAACTACATCCCAATGGTCTCAAAAGCAACCTAGTATGCAGCCTAATTTGATATGATAATGCTTACACAGAAGATTTTCCCATACTTGGGGCCTGGAATGTGATCCAGTAGATGTTTTCTCCTAGCATATGAAGTATTTGAGGATTATTTAATCACAAACTTTAAGGTAGCACACATGGATATCCCTCACATTCATTATTCATTTCTATTAATTTCTCCCCAAAACCAAAGACCAAAGATAATGATAATACAAACTGCATTGAGCTCATTAATAGTTTTGTAGTGGACACTGATGCACAGACAACTAGAACACTGGATTAAGACTTTTATCAAGCTGGAAATTTATCAAGATTGTGCTCTTTTATTTTGAAAACATGGAAACATTTCTGATCTTTTTCCTGAAAACAAATTAAAAACCCTTTCCCTTTATATAGTACTAACCAGGGTAAGATGTCAAATACCAACTGGAGAAGTTACGTACAAAAGTTATGCTGAACTGCACAATCTGTTGAAGATTTTTACCAATTTGGTGGGCTAGCTTGAAGGAAAATGTTTTCTGTCAAATGGCTTATCAAAACCTCCATGGCTGATTTTATAACTTTACTTACTACAAAAAAATGCACTTACTGGCTTTTCAAGTACAATTGGGTGATCAGGAAGAAACTCTGGTTTCTTCTGAGAGAGAGAAACATTTGAAAGCTTCAGAAGGAAATCTCTGCTGTACTGGATCCTTTCTGTGAATATACAAAATCACTAAGTTCAACATTCCTGTTTAAGGGATTAAGATTGGGAATTCAGAAAAATTATTTGGTTACTTATAGAATGGTAGAAATGCTACATGTGGAATATAAAAATTAGTTTTAAAAACAGGAGTAATATAAGTCTTATCTTGCATCAGGAAAATCTGAAGTAAATTACAGAGCATTTCACTTTAACTGTATCAAACTGACACAGTAAATCAACACAAAAGAAGAAAAAAGGTGAATCCAACCTTACACCAGACTCCCTGTATCTTGTTCTAATTAGCAGAAACACCACAAACTGGTCTTGAAATGCACAAGAAAATCTGTTTATAACTCACTCCAAAGTGGCACCTATTTCTAAGGGAGAGATAATAAAAACTGGGTATCTCTTTTCTTGGAGCTAACAGGTTAAATGTCTTTCAACACCTAGAAGTAATGATGAGATCTGCTGCACTTAAAATGGCAAACAGATTAATAGCAGTGAAATACTTTTGAGGGGTTGTGCTGACTGATCAACAAGACTCAGGGCCTTTGCTCAGAACATGTAGGTTTCTCATTCGAGTTTACAGCAGTATCTCTGCTATGGCATAGCTTTGGATACAGTATGTCTACCAATGTCTGTATTTACGCTGATATTCTCAAACAAGAGCAGAAGCAAGAGGAAAAGAATTAGGCAAAGAAGGAACAAACTTTATCTCTGGTCCTTGATGACAAAGAAGTTTATTCCTTTAGGAATGATGGGCTTTCTGCAAGATTGTTACACTGTCACCTGATGAACAACAGTTTTTGTTTCTCACACTGTAGGATGTTGACAAGAGAGAAGCTGATGTCAACTATGACACAAATTTTTTCCTGCCTTTGAACACAAATGATTGCAGTAACTGGTGAAACTATGGGAAGGCATGTGGATAACTTTGAAAAAAACAGTTTAAAGACTACAAGCGTACTTGAAAACTTATGGCTTGTTTTTTCCTCCCCTTGATTAAAAACCTATGAAGATGATGACTTCTGTATGGCCTTTGACATGGTCCCCCACAACATCCTTCTCTCTAAATTGGAGACATATGGATTAGATGGGGGGATTGTTCACTGGATGAGCAACTGGTTGGACAGTTGCATCTGATCTCATGTTGGAACAAGTCCAGAAGAGAGTCCCTAAGTTGATCACAGGGCTGGAACACCTCTCCTATGAAGACAGGCTTAGATAGTTGGGGTTGTTCAGCCTGGGGAAGAAAAGGCTCTTGGTAGACTTTGGGGCAGCCTTCCAGTACCTAATGGGGGCCTACAAGAAGGCTAGAGAGGGACTTTTCAGAAGCATGTAGAGATAGGAAAAGGGGGAATGGCCTTAAGCTGAGGGACAGTAGGTTTAGATTAGATATGAGGAAGAAATTCTTTACTGTGAGGATGGTGAGGCACTGGAAAAGGCTGCACAGAGAAGTTACGGATGCCTGGGAGTGTTCAACACCATGCTGGGTGGGACTTTGAGTAACACGGTCTCATGGCAGGTGTCCCTGCCGACGGCAGGGAGTTAGAACTTGATGATCTTTTAGTCCCCTACAACCCAAACCCTCCTATGGTCTGAAGAGTAGTGACCATGTCTGGATGTAGATCAGTGAGTGACGAGTGGTATCCCTCAGGGTTTCATACTTGGACCAGTACTGTTGAGTATCCTCCTCAACGGCAGACAGTGGGATCAGCTGCGCCCTCAGCAAATTTGCAGGTAACACCAAGCTGAGTGGTGCAGTTGACACACCTGAAGGACACAATACCATCCAGAGAGACCTGGAAAAGCTCAAGAAGTGGACCCATGGGAACCCCATGCTGCACTTAAGAACTGCTGAGACAGGTAATTGAAAGCACAGTACCACTGAAGAGATATCAAATGGAAATTATTATCTGGAACTAAAAGTACAGCTGAACATAAACAGAGTTCTAGAAGAAATTTTACCGTGCAAGGAAGAAAAAAGAAGAAAACAAAAGACTTATTTGTAAGCAGTAGCTGAATAGCAGGACCTCTAAAGTTGTGTTACTCTGAAGGAAAAGATTACAACAATCAGCAAACAAACAAAAGCCCTTTGAAAACAAGTGTGCGAAAAGGTTTGACATTGTAGAGAACTGTGGAGTAGACTCAGGGAGGCATCACAGAGCAATTAACCACTGAAAAAGAGCCGATGTGATGGCTTATACAAGAGACCAGGATCTGATGAGAAGGAGTTTTAAGATCTTGTACAACAAAACAATCTCTACCCACCACAAGCAGAATCATGAGAAAGGATCAGAAAGACACTGCCAAACAGATAGAACTTGACAAGTCTGACATCTAAGTAGATCTAAAGAACAGAACTCTCTTCTATTTATCAAGATCAAGAATAGAAGAAATGAACCTGAGCTTGAAAGGAGATACATGGAAGACTTATTTTCAAGTCAGTAACATCTGACAGAACTAATGCTCAAGAACCTGAGAGATGGTAACCTCAGACTGACAAAAATACGAAGGCCTCATTAAAACTTTATAGAATTCTTTCAATTTTTGAGTACTAAGAGCAACAGAACAAACCACATCTTCAGAGATTACTTAAGGATTGGAGATTACAGATGGATGCCTGATTACAGGAAGACACAGACAAAAGAAATTGTGGTGACGTAACCTGATGCAGTTTCTGTGACGTGTTTAAGAATGAAGAATTAGGTAGGAAGCAGGGCAGAGAAGTACTCTGAGAATGTGCTTGAAACCTGAGATTATCCCTTAATGAAAAAAAAATTGAGTAAAATTTTGACTTGGTTAAACTACCAGTTCTCTGTGAGCACAGCGGCAGGCAGTACAGAGAGAAAAGCATAAGGAGCAAACCTTAAGGACAGTACTGACACAAAAATAAATTGTCCAGGATTAATCATAAAAAAAATTAATTCATGTCTAACCACCCAAATACTATCATTTCAGAACCACCACGGTAAGAGCAGGACAATGAAGCCAAAATGCTGAGTTCTTAACCTGATTACATTCAATAGTCTGCATGCCACAACTGAGCCCTGCAACAGGCTAAAGGACACAACTCAAATCTGTACTTCTACACACACAAGCAATCTATACAAATCCAGGATTTTGTGTGATGAATTTTTTTTTATGTTTGGGGTCTGTTTTTTCAGGAGCTTGGTTGTTTTTTTATTTTTATTGTTTGTTTTGTTGGGTTTGTTTGGGGTTTTTTAACGCAGCTACATCCCTATATGCAAGCAACTCTACCAGTGGAAGTTTTCCACCTTGGTTATGGCCAACTTTTACACCTTCTCTAGAGTGTTATGTGAAAAGCAGAAAAGTTTCATACTGCTCTCCAAACTATCAATGCACTGGCTGATCAGGATAAATAAAATGCAGCCCACACCACTTCAAAGTTCAGTTGTCCTCCATCCAGAAAATACAATCCTGACACAACTCCTCATGCAGTATTTTACCTTTTTTTGCTCCTGATTCATGTTGTTTTGGTTGACAGAGCATCACAGTTTGAGTTAAGATCTTCACTTCAGTCATTTCAGATGACTACAATAGGAAGGAAAGTTATGAAGCTTATCTCCTTTAAGCATATTTAAAAAAGGATACATGTTTTGTAGTTAAAAGTAATTGTAGCACAGTTCAATTTGAACCTGTAGAATGTTACTCTTGATTACATACAATAAAGGAATAGTTCAGTAAAACAATACAGATGAACATATTTGAGAGACATTTTTTTACACAGAATTTTACAGTGCTATTGCTAGTTTTTAAAAAGAACACAATTATCCCCTACCTTTCTATCATCCCACCTAAAATGCAGCCACAAGTTGCTACATTCGGGAATAATAAAAGCAGGAAGGACTTTCCTTAAGACCAAAGGATGGACTTAGATCCTCTCACTTAGCAAAAAGGTTTGCTTCATAAGCATCAAGACCCAATATTCACAGTATAATGCCAAGTTTTTTCCAGCTGCCAAAACCTTGAAGAAAGTGTTTTGGAAAGTCGGAAAGCAGTTTATCCTCAAGAGTTTGTCTTAGCTCTGAAAAAGCTCTACAGGTTTGGTTGAGGAATCTTAACATCATTCTGAGTCAGATGGGAAGCAGGCAAGAACTGAAAATTGCTTATCAAGCAGGGGTTGATAGGGCACTATCCGCATGGTATGTGGGGTGCCCATTAAATAGTTCATGGTCAAAAGTATTATTAAAAAGTCTTTTCAATATACTACGTTAAAGAAAACGTTTGAAAAAATATAAAAAATACAGCTATACCTATATCAAACAAATGCAATATGCAGCTACAAGTTGCTAAACACTGATGAAACTGAATATTACAACACTGATGACAGAGGCTTATTTAAAACGGAATAGTTTGTTCTCCTCAGTAGTTACTGCTCAAGTGACAAGTGTAAGTGCTAATTTCCCTATGTCGGATCAAAGATAGGCTCCCAAGACCTTGGCTTTTTTAATTTTTTTTTTTTTTAAGTCAAAGGCAGCTTGCAGAAGCTTAATACAATAAAGAAGGACTACAGGATTACTAAAACTCTTCTAAAATAATTTTAAAAATAAAGGAAAAATTAAAGAACAGGCATTAATTCTAACAAAAACTCCCCATCTATCAACGCTCTGAAAGAACATTCAAATTGGAATCAACAGAAAGTCAAATTAAGGCTATGAAACATGAAGCATTCCAGTTGGAAGACTTCAAACTTCTTTTTACAGAAAAAAATTTCAAGTCTGAAGGACATATCTGTACCGTGTCCAAACCCAAGCACTTCTAGCAATAAAGCATAAAGTTTAATGATGTTTGCTGTGTCAAATGAATTTGTGCATGTGCTAACAACAAAAATTCTAATGTTATTACTTACACATAATAAGTGAAGACCGAATACATGCACTCTAAGTTTAAAAGAGCTGAATTAAAGCGAAAACTAAAGAAATGCCACACAGACTTTCATAAGAATCTTAAATTCTTAAGCTGCATTTTTCAGCTATTAGTGCATGCAAATACCAGGGAAAAGCATTCCTGAAACTCAAAATTCTTTTCAACAGTTCTGACACTGCTGGTTTAAAACATTCAGAGTCAAGGACACTCCTAGCTGGAAATAGTTTTTATTTGGTTACATAGCAGATCAGCTGACCTCCAATTTATAAATAATCACATATTTACTCAATACTCACCCAGTTAACCTTACTCTGCAAACATACTTCAGTGCTGCTGGGTAATTCAGTCCGAATGTTTAATGCAATGGGTGATGCTGGTGAAAATAAAACATTAAGAAAAAATAATTTCAATAGACTCCACAGTATTATTTTGTGATACTTGCCCCAAGAAGCATTCCTTGTTGCACAGAGATTATATGGGCATTTATTCACAACTTTTCAATTTCTTCCATAAATTTTATAAAAAGTAAAAATTTATGATGTCACTTAGCTTCAGTCCACATCAGCATAGCTGATGATTCTCTGGCCACCAAAAATTTCTAACTTAACAATAATAACAACTGTAATACTGCAATATCTAGGTTTTAATCTATAGAGGTTTAAAATTAAAACCAAAATATTCACACCTGACATAAACACTGCATGATTTTTTTTCTTAAAGTGTTTTGGGTTTTATGTTTTGAACTTGTACGAAAGCTAGATAAGACCAATGCAGTGCAGTCTACCGTACTTGCAATAAAAAAACAATCAATTTGTTAAATTATGGGTATTTTAGGTTTTCAATAGCAGGAGTCAACTACCCCAAGAAATCCCAATTTAGCAGAGAATCCTGATCCAGCTTTCTGAAGCTAGATTTCAGATACCAAGCTAGAAAAGCAGTACCAAAGAGCTATGCATAAACCTAACACAGTTTAAATTCAGATTTTATCACAGAGATGATGTACCAAGATCAACACACAGTAAGACATTTATTCACTGTAGTTTAACAAAGTAATTTACAAACAAAACAAAACAAGACACACATCCTTGTTACGTCCCTAAACATAACCCAAACTTTGGTAAAGTGAACTGCACCTTAGCCATGTTACTCACCTTGTTTAGAAGACAGTTGATGCACAGGTCGTGCTGGCTGAAGGGATTTACCAATGAACTTTTTTGCTTCTGTAACATTTTGAAACATCGCACTTCAAAAAAGCAGCTGAAATCATTAGCATTCAGTTTCACATATGGATGTCAAGCAAGACGAGCAATCTACCTACTACTTGTTAGTTGCATTTGATAAGGCAATATTATATCTGGGCAGGAAAAAGCAGAAAGGTCTGATGCATATTTTTTTTTAGATGATTTAATATGCTGTTAATAATTTGCATAAAGACAGAATCAGACACTTCTCTCATTTTTCCTTCCCATTGAGCTGCCCTAGCTTCTTCTCAAGAAGATTTTTTCCCTGTATGTCTGTGTATACATTTGGAGAAAGGAGATGGGAAAGTGATGGAAATAAGGGGGTTTCTAAAATTTTAGTTCAATAGGTTTTTAATGAATTAACATCAGCATACCCCTTATCAATCTGTCGTCTGCACAGGAGTTCCCTACATATCTGCATAAACTTACAGAACTGTTTTTTAATAGCTACTTTAGTTAAATTAATACAGTTTTGTATCTTCCCACTCCATTTAGCTACTATAGAAGCATCAAAAGCTGCTAAGGTGGTGCTGGGCTGAAAAATCTCACACTTTAAGAAAGCAATCAGTTGGAAAAGGTTAATTTGTAATATCTGTATCTTAATGTATCTCCTTCCCATTCCCACCTCTTTTGTCAACTGGCAGATTTTATGATTTGAAAGAATTTCAGCTTTTTCTAGCGAAAAAGAATACCAGAAAGAACAACCAACACAATAAAAATGACACTGAAATTTTTTTCTCTAAGAAAGTTTACCAGACAAGGGAATAACTGTTATAGCAAAAAAATTTGAAGAAATAATCATGACTGCAAGAGTTACAACTACATTATCCATTTCCAGTATGAAACAGGAAAAGAGAAGTTAGACTATTAGATGCAGCACCATATCCTACTTTAGGTTGGTCTTTCCGTTATAGGAAGAAAACTAAAAATCATCTGAGAATTTACTACATTGTAGTTTTTTGAAAACGTCTAACATAGTCAAGTAATAATTTTCCAACAGATGAAGTTTGAGCCCACCCAGGTCTAGAAAACAACGGTTTAATGGTTAGTGTCTGAATCAGAACAACTTAACTAAAGCTAGGAAAAAAATTCTGGTTTGATTCTCTGATTTTCCTACCTGGTCATCTTAAAAAAGGAAGACTTAAAAGCTGTAGTCAAAAGCAGCAATGAAAATTCCTGCAGCTGAATTAACTAAGACTACAGATATGGATGACATATTTCATTTTACCCAGATTAGGAATGCTCGTATAAATCATATTTATCCTAGATACCAAATTTCCACAGAAAGCAATGAAGTAATAATACACATTTGCATCAGAACAACAAACAGGCAAGTTTCCTCTCACTCCCTGACAACAAATGATACACGCACTTTTTAAAAACAGGAAAACCTGTTTGAGAGGCTGGCTAGCTTCTAGGATGCAGCACACCTGTATTTTTTTGTAGTGTTCTGACAATAAAAACGGGTTGTGTCATGACAGCAAAACAACACATTTTGCCCCTCTTCCCTCGCCCTTCCCCAGGAAGACTCTAGAAAAGACCTCAACAAGTTGTCTAGCCCAACCTCCTAAATTAATAGAGTGTTCTTTCTGACCAGTATCAAGGAAAGTGGAGAAAGATTCGTTTTAATAGCTGGGAAATAAACTGCTTCCATGAGAGACTACTGCAGTAGGGGCAGCATCCCAAGAATTCCCCCTTACAAGGCCACACTGCTTCTCTGGGGTCATTCCCACGGGAGACCTGCCCAGCAGAAGGGAAGACTTCTGCCACCAGCAAACAGGCCGAGCAGCAGTTCTGCAGAAGCCACGATTTTTTTTAGTATCTTAACAAGCGGGACATCGACAGCGGCCATCTTACAAGAGCCCATCTCAAGTGTTTAGAAGGCTCTTTCCGAAATGCGTGAAGGGGATTTGACGCTATTTTCGTGAAAAATCCCCACGAGTAACCGCAAAGTGACTGTCGCCCCCTCGCCCGAAATGGCACCGCACTCGGAACCCCACAGCCCCCAAGAAACAAAACCTCCCTCCGCCGCCCGGCCCCTCGCCCCCTCCCCAGCCCCCGGGCCCTCCTGTGGGCCGGGNCGGCCGGGGCTCCGCGGGGCTGCGCCGCCGCTCCCCGCAGCCCTTTGGGATTCAGGGAAGAGGTGCGCACCTAAGAGCTGCCCGACGAGGCCCTGCCAAGGAGCAGGAGAGGCCAGATGAGGTGCTGCTGCCCAGCTCCCTCTGGGGTTAGACCTGAGAGGGACTGGACATAGATAAAGGTGGTGTCCTCCCCTGTCCCACCAAGGGAGTCATGTTCCGTCAGGGCCCTACAGTGGAAATTGGGAGAAATAAGCAACTTTTGAACACAACTGTGAGGCCTCCACAGCTAACGGCATCCAGAAAGAAAAGGGCAGTTCGCAGGCCTTGGAAAGCTGTCAGTGAATTGGAAAACTGCCCTCGCCAATCTGCCTCATGGCACCGGGCAGGAGAGACCAGAGAACGACCTCTGGCTTCCCAGTTACGGAAGCGATGGCATCCTGTATGGTTTGGAAATTCAAATTTTGTCTCATTTTTTCTCACAACACGTAATTGACAATAGCAATGGACACACCCTGGTAACTCCCAGAGGAGCAGACTAAAGCTCCCTGATGTTAGTTTGCTGGACTTCACCTTACTTAAGTATACACATTAATTAAAAGTCCTTAAGTTTTTGTTGATTTTTTTTTTAACATATATATTTCATATCACCTACTAAGAACTCCAGAGGTTCAGAATAGGAAGGCAGCACCAAGTACATAATCACATAAATAAGAAGTACTTAATTATTAATATCCAATGTTAAGATTTATAGTCCTGGTTAGTTTATAAAGCCTGTTTTATTGTTTCCATCAAGCATCCTGGCTCTGCTTTGCTGCAGTCTCTGAATTTTATTAACTTAGGTATTCAGAGATGAATACTGTCCCTGAAATAGTGGCTATTATGTACAGATGTCATGCTCCTACAGTCTTCTCTCCTAACACATCATCTTCCAGTTGGTTTCCTGAACTGTTCACGCATGATGTGCTATCAACCTTCTCTTTGCAGACACTGATGCAGCACATCTGCATACTCACTAACCCATTTGCTGCTGTTTAAGGTCTGATTTAAAGTAATTGCTCCCAAGTGTTAAAGTTTATACTCAGACATGTCCTGTTTCTTCTGACCCACCATCCATTCTCACAAGATTGTCATGTAAAACACTTGCTCTCCTATTCTTATCAACCATTCCCTTAGCTACATCAGAACTAATTATTAATTATTAATATGTAAGTGGGCATAAATATTAAATGTCTCTGGCTGTTACTCCAGAACTGTTACTGATGGGAAAGTCAATGGGGCAACTAAGATAAAGGTATGTTTTTTTATGGGGCTGTTGTGCTTTTTGAAAAAAGCGTGTCAGGTCCTTGCAAACCAGATTTACACAAGATCAGCATTACCCTTCTTGACATATTGAAATGGTATCACATACAGATGTAGAAGTACATATTCTTACAGTATTTTTGCATATTTAAATATGCTAAGGATGAACTAAACAGTAAAAAACCTCACACGTGTTTTTCATAGGGGCCGTAACCTGGGCTGCTGCTTTTAATCTGTAAGGCAAGGAGAAGGGGCAGGAAAAGAAAGAGGGCAAAAAAAAAAAAAGGAGTGTGCCAGGTATTTTGAAAGCTTGTTGCTTCTGGACCTGCTGGCAAGGTGGGAATATTAGGGCTGGTAATGGCTGTTTTGCGAGGCGCTGACCATGCCAGCAGGAATAGTTATCACCTCACACGCTGCCGCCCGGGAGCTGGCAATGCCAGCGTAGCAGCGAGGCCGCTGTCCAGCGCCTGGCGCAAGGAGCGCTGGACTGCAGCCACTTCGCAGGTCCCAGCAACCTGCTCTCCTCAGCAGCTTTGCCTGTGCCTGGAGAGAGTCGTGCTCCTGACTGTGGGAAATGAAAGCATAAAGTGGAAAAAATGTTCGCTTATCAGTTGTCTCCCGGCTTGTCTGGTGCTGGCAATTACACTACTGGAAATTTCTACTTCATTTGGTATTATGTTGTTACATTAAAGGATGATAATCTAGTGTTCTCTCAAATACCTGATATATACAATAATTAATTTGAAGGGCCAATGACAGGTCTAGCCAAGAGATATTTAATATATGTTGCAAAATATAAATATTAAAGGTTTTTGTAGCTGTGTGAACAAAATGCTTATATGTTGGAAAAAAAACCATCCCAAAACCAACTGGTTTTTCTGTTTGGTGAACTAATCAGGGAAACGATTTCTTTTTAACATACTGATTGTGCTCCTAAAAGCTGTAGGTTGCAGAAAGTGACACAGTCACACTTGCTTCCTGTCCTACATACAGTTCAGGAAAGCAGAAGACATTTATTAGAGTATCAATATTGCACATGTAAAAATGAGCAATTGCACATCTAAATGAGCGTGTAATTGTAATTGCACATGATTTTAGGTTTTGTAATGGATGGCACTTACCAGCAAAGTAATGGCTTTGTGTTGAAATGAAAGGACTCTTGGGTCAGCCTGGGGGCAGACTTGTAGCTGCAAGTTTAAAAAGCCATTTTCAGTGTAATTTGATACTCAGTTGTGCAGCCAAATGTAATCAGTGTATTTGCATATGTAATTGTGATTTATTTTGCAGTACGTTTCTGGGAGACTTTTTATTCTATAAAGCTACTTTCAATATAATTTCATCACAAAGCAAAAACAAACAAACAAACAAAAAACCCCAAAAAAACCCCACAAAAAAAGCAAAAAAAAAAAACCCACCAAAGAAGAAACCCCAACCCCCCCCAAACATTATTTCCAACATTGTATGCTTTATTAAGTCAGTCAACAGAACAAACACTGAGACAAGAATGTAGATGTAAATATATATGTGCACACACAGAATATTATGGTTGTACTTTTGTGAAGTGGCTACTTTCAGCTAAACTAGTGACTTGTCCTGTGGGGGCAGCCCAGGGAAAGAACACAAAAACTCTTTTACCCCCTGACTGTTCCTGAAATTGAGCTGCTTAATATATTGAGGTTCATCTTTCAATAGAGTTGAGAATTCAGAATATTAATCATGAGAATTAATCTTGTTCTTTTTTACTACTTCTTTTTGAATTAAAAGTGGGAAGCTATTGCTGTATTTAGTGCTTACCATGTGTAACAAGAGGAATGTTAATGATCAGCATATAATACTATAGAAAATAATATATCAAATATATTTTCTTCACATACAAAAATTCCTTCATGTCTGTCAACTGTCACGCTTCTCAAATTAGGATTTTGTATTTTCCTTTAAAATTAATTTTCTGGTAACAATAATTGTAACAGATTCTCAATATTTTTCTTTAAATTTATGAATTCTTTAAATGTGGAGAAAAAATCTCAACAACATGGATCAAAAGCACTGTGTAAGTACCAAAAAATCCCTAAGCGACAGATAAAGTAAATTTTATAAATAAAATGTATATCAAAACTAAACAGAATAAGGTAAAGAAGTTAGGAAAGATTTGTGGATCTGCTTAGGATCAATCAATAAAAATTCATCTATAATTATTTATGACAAAGTCTAATAATCTATGTACACATACACTTAGTAGTAGATAGATTAAACAAACAAAACAAATGACAAAAACCCAACCCACACATACAGTTCTCTTGTGTGGTTTTAGATATTCACAGGGAAAGACACCCACGTATTTAGTAACTAATAATATTCCTATAAGAGTTCATTCTGCTTTGGGAGAACTGAAATTCTAAAATCACGGCTTAATAAATCTAGTGAAAATTTTGCACTTCTTTTCTGGACCAGAATTTCACCTGTTATTTGTATAGATTCCTTTACTCTGAATTCTTACACCTGACGCATCTACCATAGCTGAATTACAAGACCTTTATATATGCTGGAGTTAGTTGCTGAATCTGAAAAAAAAAAAAACTTCAAGAGAAATCAGCTCATGCTTCAATGCAATGAAGAATTCTGCTTTTCAGTCTTTCAGTCATGGGAGTTGGGTTTAGTTCTTAGGCTGATTGAGATTGTTGTCATAGCTTTTAATACCACGAGTATATATAGAGTCGTATTACTAAGACATTGCTACCTTTAGATTCAGACTCAATCAGCATGATTCAGCAAATGGCACCAAAACCTGAACTGATAAATAAAGATGCAGTAGAATGTGGACAGAACAGTCAGGACTAAGAGCATAACAGGAAAAAAAAGAAAAAATACCAAAGTCTGGGATGTGACATAAGGAAACATGTATCAACTGTGCAAAACAGTAGTGATTATAAAAAATACACATATTAAAACTATGCATTCATGCTTCTTTAGATTGAGATAATTGTTTGTGTCATAGCTGTGACATAGTCAGCAAAATTGTTGACAACTTTAGTTTACATGCCAAATAGGAAATATAATTTCAAGTTAATACAACTATTGTGTGTTCAGTTGTATGTATATACATGAGATTAAGAATGACCTAATTAAAAATCAATCCTTCGTAAATTAATCCATTTTTATGCACCCCGGGAAATAAGATTTGCTATTTCACTTTGAAATATACTGTAAAATTACTAAATGCTTATTGCTAACTATTGGAATGGAACAATTATGACCTCATTTAGCTTTTGCTAGATGTGAGGTATGTCTGATTTATAAGGAATCAGAATAAAGTTCCTTACTTATACTGCTATTTAAATTTTTATTTATTTACACGAGAAAGTTAGTACCTGTCTTACATCACTTTTCACTGTTCTTCTAGGTAGTGAATATCCAGTAGCTTGCAAAGATGAACTAATAAGACAGCAGCCAGTGTAACTTTAGTGCATATTTGTTCTTTCTGCATTATGAAATACATCATCTCCATTTCAGAAAAGGCAGGGGACAAGCCTTAGTCTTGTCCTAAAACAGAGTTTGGAGCATACGGCTACCCCCTGCACAGAGATAATGTGTGCATGCTGTTGAAGACAGTGAGCATGTAAGAAAGAACAAAATTTTGTGCTTCACTTCACTGTGTGGAACTGTGGTCTCTTGCCATGTGAACTAGCATGAGAGAACCAAGATCGTGCATTGAAGCAATCTGAGAAACAGCAGTTCAGAGGAGTGCAGAACAAAGTCTAGCAAGTTTAGTCTGTCTGCTTAGCAGCTGCTTTTTCTCTGCCAGAAAAAGCAGTTTCATAGACTTAGGGAAGTAACTCCTGCCTGTGCAGGGACTCTTTGTGATAGAAACTAATTGCCAGAAGCAGGAGAGCTCTGGCAAGAGAACGACTGCACTGGGGTGCGCTAAGGGAAAATGAGTGCATTGTGTGCCTTGGCTTGGCATTGCCTACTGCAGATCATCCTGCTAAAAGAAGCCAGAAACTGCGCAGTTTATGCTCCAATGCACCCATTGCTTGCTTACTCTCAGCTATCTAAGCTTGCCACTTCATTGTGGCAGTGGACCCATCAAATTTTGGCTGTTTGGTATCTCAGGACAGCAGGTTGTTCTGGCCAAGAAGGCACTTTTTCTCGCCCAAATGCTCTTGATCATTTACTGTGTGTCTCTTAAACATAAAGGCAGTGAAAATGCAAAGGTCACCAAAAGGCAAATGAGAAGAAGGAACAGCAGCAAGTCAGAAACAAAAAAATTGTTGCCGGCATTAACCGAACATAGGAATAATTAAAAAACCCAAGCATACAAACAAAAACACACACAAAAAAAAGCAAAAATAGTACCTAAACATTCTATTTTGGAACTGAAGCCCTACAACTACCCCAGGAATAAAAATTAATTTGATTTTCTGAATATGCAAAAGTTTCTTTTTCTGTGTAAGAACTGAAAAAAAGTAATTCACTTCTTGTAAAATGAACAGTTGAAGTCTTTGATATTTGTGAGAATAAGCACACATCATGCCCCCTAAATGGCAAAAACTAAAGGATTTTAACTTCATCTTATTAAAAATAAAAAAGAAACGTCAAAAAAATCAGATCAAGTTCTCATTTCTGTGTAGGAAATACTGTTTGTTGATTAGTCTCTGAGCATAAGCTTGCAGAGACATTTGGCCCCATAAGGCAGTTACAGGTGTTCCTTTGTTTTAATTAATAAATCTTACTTTCTAGGGCTTTAGAAGTATTACATTAAAAATATGTCTTGGTCTGGAACAAATTTATACCAGTACATCATATCTATCTATTTTTTATTATTCTACCACAGCTTATACTAGAAGTTTTTAAAAAATATATTTTTATGGAACTTTAATCTGGATGTAGTTTTTATCATATGAATGTATTGAAAGAAATGTGCAAAAAAAATTGTCTGTTTATATAAACTGTGTAAATAAAAAGACATTTTCCCTCCAAGTTTGTAAATATAAAAAATATTTTTAAACAAGTATTTCACTTTTCTTGCTTTTAACTGCCACTGCCAATCAAACCCAGCATTTATGAAAAAAACTGTACTTTTCTGGAGTAATCTTTTTAATAACATTTTAATATCAGTTTAATCAACAAATTTAACCCATTTTGAGATTTATTTAGTCTTTAATCCAAAGGTTTTAATTAAGCACAAGAGCATTTAGGAAGTTGAGATTTTGAGGGAATCTTCTCAGCCGTTCTTCAGAGAAGTCCATCACTGGGATATCAGTTTCAATGAGGAATCATTATGTGAGCTGCTGTGACCTTCTCCACCTGTCCCACCTTCTCCACCCAGGAAAGTTAAACAGGGCTGTCAGTATCCCACTGAACATTAGGCATGTGCTGCCCTGGATCAGAAATTTGTTCAGTCTTACCTTATCCCTGGAAAGTGACTTCAGGGACTCCACAGTATCAGTCTATCAGCAATACCATTTTTTGCAGAAGAAGTAATCCGAACTTGATATCCTGAATCCAAGCAAAGTTAGCATTGTTGAAACTAAATTATACAGTTGAACTATAAAACAGAAAATGTTCTGTCTAGTCAGTGTCAGAAAAAGAAATGGTTATATTCAGTGAAGCATATACTCGTCATGAATTTAGAAAATATTGTAGTCTTAAAGAATGACAGAGATTCCATAAGTAATAATGGAACAGGAAACTTAGGGTTCAGTCAGCTCACATAAATATCTCATTAAATCAACTCACGCCAAGGCTTTCCTTCAAGCCAAGATTAGGATCTGCTGTTACTTGAAAATTCCATTCAAGTTTTCCAGCTCAGCCAGCCCCTGTGCTTACAAGTGTGAGACCAAAAGCAGTTAATCCTAGTAGGGAACTAAATTAAATTTCCCAAATATAAACATTAGAATTCTAAAATTTGTCATTATATTCTTTCTCTGCCTACTCTCAGAAATCAAATCAGTATTAGCAACACTGCTGTATTAAAATACATGAGCTGCTGTGGGCATAACAAGATTATGCACTGCTCCTGTCACTGTAGGAAGGGCTGGCTGCTGTGACAGCCAGGCTGCTTCTCTGTGGTAGAGAAGGGCAGGGTCCCACCCAAGCAGTGCCTCACTGCCTGCATGTGACAAGCATTGCTTTCCCACGTGCAGCCATGCATCAGAGTGAGCTCTCCACACTCTTGACCTGCTCTGTCTTCTTAATGCTAAAGCACGGGAAAAGTCAATATATTTCAAGCTTTCACTTTGGATTTCTAAAAATAAATAAATACATAAATAATTTTTTTCCAATCCAATTGCACTGGGTTTTTTTAGTTTTAAATTAAATTGAAACAGAAGGGCTGCAGAGTGGTTTTGTTCTGTATTAATTACATTAGTTTAAAATCACTATATTTAATAGATTTTGTTTTCTGCTTTCTACTTCAAAACAAAGATGAAGAAAAAAGGTTTATTCTCACTAATTATTACTTTGTTAAACTGGAAAAAAGCATTCTTTTTGAGCTTTCTACTACAGATTTAATACCAGATCTATATAGTATCTTATGACTATGCCGTTTCTGCCTTTGTAAAATAAATTATAGTATGTTTGAACATCAGGGGTCTTATTATCAATAACAGCCGCTACATTATGTTTTCCAAATTTGGAAAGAAAAGCACATTTTTAAGGTTGTGTCTTCTCTTCACCGGTAACAGACAAAAAAGGTGTTATCTGCTGCAAGCCTCCCAGTCCATGGAGTCCATTCTCTCTGATACTGGTGACAGGACATTTTAAACAAAACTGGATGTGGACTAGAAATGCAGATTTGAATGATTTTTCAGGAAACCTACAACCTCTGTCCTGTTCAGCAATATGTAAATGAGACTAGTGTTTTTCTAATCAGAATAAAATTTGTGGATTTGGGGTCAATTTGGTTGTCTTGTTAGCAGTGTATAGGACAGTAGATGCTTACAGTGATGAGTGTCCCATCAGCCTTTTTGGGGCTGGTAAAGAGAGCTCACTGCAAACCAGCTTAGAGATTAATGAATAAAAATTATGAGAAACTTTTGTGTATGTGTGTGTGGGCGTGCATCTGTATGAGAGCTGGATCTTTGAGGAAAAACTATGCCATTTCAGGGCAGGCTCTGGTTTGTTTTTTGGAGTTGGTTTTTTTGTACTGTGCATGCATTTTTAACAATTCCTCTTAGCTCCATTAGCTCCCTAGTGTCCAGTTTAGACAATCTAAATATAGCATTAAATACAGCAGCTTTGTAAGTGACATTTACTCATTTATAATTTAAAAACCCACAAAAAATAAGATTGCCTGTGTAGTTCTTGTTTCAGCCCTCACAGGTGATTTAACTCTACAGTTTATATGGGCTCCCTTTTTTCCTGGAACACAAGAGGCTGTCCCTGGGTGCTGTCAATCTCGGACATTTCTGCCAGGCCCCCAACAAACTACAAATAGCACTATAGACTTTTTCAGCCCTCTTCTGCACTTATTAGAGTGAGCTGAGTTTTCTGATGGGGGAAAAAAAACCCCAAAAAACAAGAGAATGCCAGTTGGTCAGGCTCAGATTTCTGAAGGGAAGACTCTGTGGGTGACTGCATTTTCAATGAAATACAGCCAGAGAACTCTTGTGAAAACTTCTGTCTGCTAGTTCATCTGGTTGGTGGCTGTTTGGGGTTCCTTGCCATACAGCCTGCTCAGGGCATAGGGCTCCAAGCTTGAAGAGCTTCTTGGGAGATGTGTTACACCTTTCAAATTACTGTTGAACAGAAATTCTGTATTAAAGATTCATGTCTTCAAGGTACTCCATGCTTTATCTCTCTGATATAGTTAGAAATGATGTTCAGTATGTTGTAAAAGCATTCCTTAAATAGGCAGGAATTTGGTATACTTCATAAGTTTAACTTGAGAAACTGGCAGATACAACACAGTGGTCTCAGTTACAGATATAAAATTTAAAAATATACAAAGAAAAATAAGGTTAATCACATTACAAAATTAAAGGAGACCCAATTTACTCCAATAATACTACACAGACAAATAATATAAAAATAAAATTCTCTACCTATTTCCTATCTAGGCAACTTTGCTAATTTTTTTAACAAATTGAAAGCACAAGAAGAAAGGTATTATACATGAATAAGAGACTTCATTAATGGACAATGAAAATTTAAAGATTGCTTTGGAAATACTAAAAATTGACTCTGATCCTTCTGTGAGGGTAATATGCTGTATGCCATTCAGCCTGGACCCATGAGCCTGTCAGCAAATTCTCACACAATTTAACTCAAATCAGTCCTGAAATTCCATCAACCAGATCAGTTTTCCTAGGAAATATAAAAAAAAAAACAAAAACCAAAAAAAAAACCAAACAAAAAAAACCCAGCATGCCCTCAGAGGTGTTCTAATCTCAATCTCTTACTCCCTTCTCCAATTGTTTGGGGTGGTTTTAGACATTAAGCAATTGACATAAATCTAAGTAAGCTGGAACTATAACCATGTCATTACAAATTTATATAAATTCATGCAAAAGAGCTACTATTAACTTTACTTTTAAATAAATGGTTGTTTCTCCATTGCACGATATGCCGTTACTAGATGAAATGCTAATATGCAACTGTCTTTATGACCCTATGCATCCCATCCAGCTTTATCTTTTAGCCATTGCTTATAAGTGTTCCTTCACCTACTTGATAATCATTTTACTAAGTCATTGCAATGACATACAGCTTGTCATCTGGATTAATTTCCAAACCATGGTCATATCCGTTACTTTTGTTCACAAGATTTGGCTGAACACACTCCTTTCAAATGAACTGCTAAAAAGAACCATAAAATCCACTATACAGGTCCAGATCCAAAGTCTGTTACGGTCATGTCCTTTTGTTTTTTTTTCCCAAAACCAGCCAACACAAATGCCTACAAATGAATATAAAAACAGAGGAGGTGATACAGGGTTACCTCCCTGGTAGACTCCCCTGGATTCCAGTGAAGTGTAACATGATGAGTTGCTAGCTAATCAGGCAAACAAGTAGCTTTATTGTTCTAAAATAAAAACCCTTTTGTGGTTAAAGCTGTAGGAAACTGAGCCTAGATATTCTTTTCTTGTTGGCTCAAATATCCATAACAAAAATCTTGCAAATCACTTAAATCAGATTAAGTTCCTCTCTCTCCTCTCCTTCATGACCTCCATCCAGCCTTTTGCTCCTTCACCTTCATGCAACCTGCTGCAGGTCGACAGTACCAATAAAATCACAGAAAGAAATCTGAATTAAGGTGGTACTTTCAAAGTTATTTTCAAGCAGGGTGTTGCCTTGCAGTGATGTGTGTACAGTGCAGTTGCTCATACTCCTCCAGTAGAACTCTGCTGTTGAGTCCTGGGATAGGGATAGGCACAGTTGGAAGGCTGAGGAATGGGGACAATTTAATCTGGCTACTGAGACAAACATGGTTTATAACTCCCCTGTAAACAGACTAATTTGTCATAGGCAGGGGGATTTAATACAATGAGAGTCCAGCTTTCAAAGACTACACGTTATACTAAATATGGTTAGAATTTTCTATTTCAAGTAATTTAGTGATACTCGTTTCTCCAATACTGATCTATTTTCCACAACAGATTTTTTGAAAGGGAAAGTTCAGTCCCTGGCACTGTTAATCCAAATCACACATAAGGAAATTAAGTAGGAAAACAGGATGAATTAATATAATGCAGTCACTCAACTTGCTCCCAAATTCTAACAGCTGGAATTATAATACATAAACAGCATACTAACTTGACAAAAGTATTAAGTATTTCCAAAAAACTGGTATGCATGGCTTGCCACATCTTCCCAGTTTGATAATCACTATATTTGAATAATTTTACTGATGTGTTTCTCAAGCTTGCTTAGAAGAACATTTCAAAGATATACTTAGAGTACATACTTCATTCAGTGTGGAATTTTTGCTGTTGGAAACGGCAGTGAGACAAATCATGACAAATCATCTTGCTGCTACTCACCTATTTATTATTCAATTCCTTAAAGTTAGTTACAAAGATTTTCTAGCACTTCATGTGAAGCTGCTGCCCTGGCATTCCCTCTATTTATAATGGCATACACTGAAAGACAACATCCATTTCTCAGAAATAACCACTAATGATTCCACAGCTGCTCCAGCATTTTCTCCAAGCACTTCATGCTGAATTTCTTATCAGGCTGATTTGAAAGATCTAGCTTCTATCAACATGCTACTTGTGACGAAGATCTTCTGATAACCTAATTATCAGAAACACTACCCTCTTGGCCTCATAAGACATATCAACATATACGGCGCGCACAAATAAAATCAGCAAAAGACTTATTCATCTGTAGGTTTATAGTTAAAAAATTAAAAACAGTGTTTCCTAGTCAAGGACACACAGTTTGTATAAAAATTGTGGTGGAAAGGAGTGGAAGGAGAGCAGGGAAGGGGAGAACTAAAACCTCAAAGTGCAGAAGTCCTTAATTGTGAATTTGAGTAACTCCTTCCCCTACCAAACACAAAAATAATACCTTGAGGAAAAGACTATTGAAAGTCAACAAAAACAATGAATGACTATAAAACCTGAAAGCTGTTTGAGTGGTCCATATGCACAGGACAGGATTTTATTTATTTTTTAAGTTCAGAGAAGCTTATTGGACTGATATGTAGTTCAGCACAGAACATCACTACTGTCTACAAACAAGCCCACTTCATAAATGGCCACATCCATTTGAGTCCCTCGTAAAGACCCATCAGATTCTACCATTAAATTTCTTAGCTGGTGAAAATATCACAATTCTATGTACCCAGCAGTGGTTAAAATGTAATGACATATTTTATAGAAATAACTACTGTGTTTTACTTTGCAAAAGGAAGTAGTAGCAAACATTGTGCTACTACCCTGATCCAGAAAAAAGTACCTTACTTTGTCGATGTATCATCCCTTGTGCTGAAAAAGGTTGAGAAGAAAAAGGAGAAACACAAGACAGGAAAGAAAGTACAGCTTAACACAGGGGAGAAAAGTACAAATTCCTTTGAAATTCATTAAAATAACATTATATCCAGCCCCCTCCCACTCCCACCCTCACTGAAGTTACAAAAAGCAGTGGATGATTTTCTGTACAGCCCCAGCCTACTTTATTTTACCATGTGGAGCACAGGCAGTATTTTGAAACACAAAGTACCACAAAAGAGTATTCATAGGTTCTAATGCAAGTGAGTACAGCAAATCCCAACACTGAAGGGATGTAAAAAGCACTAGGAAAAGATGAGAGTATATTAGTCCATCAATAAGCCATTGACTAAAGCAAATATAACCCCAACAGTGGTTTCATCCCTTATTTACTTCCTCATTCTTCCTAAAACATCAAGCTAGTAACAATTTATTATATTGCAGTCTTATATTCC
Source organism: Cnemophilus loriae (assembly GCA_013397755.1). Taxonomy (NCBI): domain Eukaryota; kingdom Metazoa; phylum Chordata; class Aves; order Passeriformes; family Corvidae; genus Cnemophilus; species Cnemophilus loriae. Next base: position 1,233,901 of record VZTF01004936.1, on the reverse strand, counting down.
TGAGGCTGCCATTTGGCAAAAATGCAGAGCTCACCTTTGGTGCGAAATATCTTTGTGGCTCCAGTATCATGCTAGGAAAGTCATCCACTTATCCATTTTTATTTACATATAAATAAAAAAATGCATTTAAGTTTGAATAATAATCTTTATTTCTTTATTAGTTTATTTGTAAAAGGTACATTGTAATCCTGAGCTACTGCTTTTATACATTTAGCATCATACAAAGACAGATCATTTACAGTTTGATCATTTACATTTATTGTGCTCCAAAATCCTTATCCGAATATCATTTTGACTTAGCAGGAACATAGATAATTTAAATTACATGTATCCCTGAAACAACCATATTAATTTGCCCAACAGATGCCCATTATCTAAATTACTACAGTTGTCTAAATCACTCAGGACATTCCTTCTGAATTTAGCAAAAACTTGTTTAAAATTTTAAAGATGGGCAGTGCAAGAACTGGTCCCTCAATATTTTGTGAATACATCATTAGAAAAAACTTTCTGTTTCCGTATTCTCTTGGCAAGTCAGTGCTAAATTGACTAGATGTATTTTGATGGAATGGTCCAGGTAATAGTTTACTCATTTCCTTGTTACAGCAGTTAATGAGAATTTACAGTGTCTCCCTTTGCAGTGACCAGTGTCATAACTCTCCCAAGCAGGGAAAATCTGATGTGAGCAGAGGAAAGTAAGAGGCAACCCACCACCGTCTTATTGTCATCTACGTGACACTGAAGTATTACAAACCAAGTCATATGAAATGCTTCCCCTTAGACCCTGTAAAGGAACTTGCACGAATAACCAGAGTTAAGTTCCATAATCCGAGCATGGCTTTCAGGATTTGCCAGTTAAAACAAACAAACAAACAAAACAAACAAAAAACCAAAACAAACAAAAACCTCAGTACCAGGATCCTTGAGGAGAAAGCATTTATCCTAACTGAAATCCAATCCTGGATAAATGGAAATTTAAGTGGACTACCAAAATAGCATCTCTCTACCTGAAAACTATCCAAGCATACAGTGTTTACAAATGTCTCTCTAGCAACAGTGTCAGTCTTTTAAATACTCACAACTTTCATTTCCTGAATAAGGTCACTATGATCTTAGGCAAAAGATGCAGTAAAGCAGTTCAAGCAAAATGCTTATTGCTTAGGTTTTAAAGCAAGCCACTTGAATATAATTTTAGTTAAAATGTTAAGTACAAATGTGAAGCTACTGTAGAAACACTTATAAACACTTGCTTTTGAATTCTTACTGATCGTCTAGAAAAATGGCAGACAGATTTTAACATAACAAAGGAAATGTAAAACTTAATACTGTCTGTTGAAATAAAATTCAACACTATAAAGACAGTTATGAACATGTAAACACAGCTTTAGTATTCAGAGCTAGGGAATCTAGCAGCAAAACAAACTATTTGCATATTATGTAGTGCAATGAACATTTGTTCTTAGAGACCCCCAGTCTTTAAACTACTTTGAACAGAATGGAATCCTTACAGGAAAGGTTTTAAAAGTGTCCAGGATGTAATATCCAGAACCACTAGATGTTCATCTATAACCTAACAATTTCTCTATGCAAAACTATGCTCTGGATAGCTGACTTTAATGGCTCCCCAGTAGCAGGCTCGAATGAGGCAGATTAAACCTAAGAGATAAGCAACAGCCCAAGAAACATATGTTGCGTGAAATCGCCTGGCGAAATCCTGTGTACCAACCTAAAAAGAGAAAACAGTAGTGTCAAACATACAGCACTATCTGTTCTTCAGGGAAGAGCAAGTTATATTAAGGAGAAGCGTTTCAGCACCTTTTCAACTCTGGTAAGGGTAAATTGGGTATTTTATTAGCTTAATTTTACATAACCATAGGATAATTGAGCTTGAAAGGGAGATCGGGAGACCTCTAGTGCCAAGTCTTCAATCAAAGCAGGGTCAACCCCAAGGTCAGACCAAGATGTTCATGGTTTTAACCCAGCTAGGTCCCAAATAACTCCAAGGATGGAGGCTACACAAGCCTCTGGACAAATCTCATGGAGAAATGTTTTCACATAATTTTCCAATTCAGTAAGGTCATAAAAAAAAGGAAAATAAATATCTCTCTGTTTTTATTTCTGGCTTTGTTTCTATTAGAGAACCTGGAAAATCCTTCATAACTCATTTAAGATCACACATAAATAATTATTCAAGTTAAAATGCAAGTTAGAGGCATAATGAGAATTACACATATGAATTCACTGGAGATATTTCCTCACATGAACTTTTCTGGGATTCCCAGGTAGAAAGTTGTCTCTAGTAACCCATATGAGATACTGGTAAGCTAGACAGCTTTCCAAGTAACAGAGTAACAACAGGGTGAGCCTTTTAATTTGTAAATAGCTTATTAACTGGTTTTACTCTTTACAGCTTGTACAAATTACAAAGACATACATTATTTCTAGCGCTTGGAATCCCATTCGCCTCTACTGCAGTGGAACTTTTATTTCTGGCTATACAGCAACATGTATTTCTGGAAACCTGGAAGTTTTGAGAGCTCTAGCAAGAGCAAGATGTTCCAGTATTTCTACAGTGAAGTGAACCATTTTTCATAAAACTGAAGTTTTTAGAGATGAAGAATCCAATTTTACATCAGAAAGACGAGATTCTCAAAGTGCCAGAATACCTTTTTTTTTTTTAAAATCATTTTTCTTTTTCCACAGTTTTAACAGAGATGACAAAAAACCATACCAATTTAGGAAGGTTTACTCTAACGCTGGGGAAAGAAGAGCTGGTCAACTAAGAGAACTCCTTTGAACACACACACCACTGCACACAGTTGCAAGTTTGTCATGGGACTTCACTCACAGTTAATCCAACACCAATGAAGATGCATATCATTCCAATTGTGATATATGCACAGCAGCGCCTCCGTGGCAGCGCACTTCCAACAGAAGAACTGTTAGAAAATAAATGGTATTGTAAATTAAAAACAAACAAAAAAACCCCAAACCCAACCAGCCAAATAACAACCACCACAAAAAGCACCCTTACCATCAACAGTAACTGTTCAGTCTCAGTGAGGGGGGGATGGAAAGAAAATGGCAATACACCATCTTAAGTTTATAGAATTGTAAGCAAAGTCTACAGTTATACTACAAAGTACAGGACAGAGTCCACATTTTTATTTTAAAGGGGAACTATTGGTGATTATCTAGTACCTAAAAATCCAGGTGCTTACAAGAAAAAGAATGGTGTCACAACCACAGTTTGAGTGTGTCTACCTTCTGTACCCACAGTGCACCCCAGTAAATGTCTTGGATAGCCTTTGGATAGCAAAACTCAAGTTTGCTTTTCAGCTTCCATGTTGGTTGCAAGACACCCTTCAGACTTTCAGTACATCAGCATATGTCTTCAATACTTCACTGCATCTAAGGAACTGAAAATAACTTCTACCACCCCTACATGTCATTAATAACAACCTGCACTATCCATTTCCTGGATACTTAATACTGTTCAGTGGCTAAACTGCTCTGAAGATAAATACAAATCATTTTAGTCACAGACATGTAATTTTTTTCCATGTTCAACATCTCCAAATACTGAAATTCTTTAGGCCGTTAAGTCAGTGTTAGCAATGTGAAGAACATGACAAGTTCTTCTTACTTTCCAATTTCTTTCAGAGTTCTACCACAATTTACATGAGCTGCACAAATCACTTCTGACCACCAAGGTAAATAAATCCCATGGCAGTTCTGTCACTCATCACCTAGACTATGAACTCCAGGACAGACAGCTCTGTCTCTGCCTGCTGCGTCAAGCGATTACAGTGCTTCACTCAAACAGAATATAAAATGCAAATAAAACATTACATTATTTACTACACGTTCAAAAAATTATTCTAGAAGCTCATCATTGTTTAGCAAATACATCTTGAGTCACACATTTGCAATCACATACCGCTTACTAATGAGGAAACTAGGAACATGATTTAAGTCCACTGAAACACAGTTAAAAGGACTAGAGAGGCAGAAGTGCTTTTATAAAACATGTATTATCTATCTTAGAGGTGCTCTGAAGCATGCTATCATTAGTTAGGTACTTCATCCCATTCTGGGAGATCAACACACCTTTGGAAATAGCGTAATGCTTTTACTCATCTCATGATAGTTCAACTTATTCAAGATAAATGCATAACAGAAAAAAGCACTGCTAAACTATTGAAGTAGTACACGTGTCATATGACTGACCAAATTTCTGGTTCCAGTTAATTAACCACATAGCAAGGCCTCATATGCTTAGCATGTGACTAAAATTTTTTAAGCATTTATCTTAGAAAGCCTTCAAATAGATTGCTTTAAGCAGCTTTACTTCAACATTATTTCTTTACAAGGAATTTCTAAAATGCTCCAAGAAAAAAAAAAAACAAAAACCAACAAATAAACACCACCACAGCCCTCAAGCTAACACATTGAGTTTCATCTTTCGAGGCAAGAGTTGAATAAAGTGACTACTCACAAGCCATTTTCAAAGGAGCTGGAAAAGTCCCCAAACAGTTCTGCTCATTGGCTTCCACGGGGAAATAACTTCCTTAGCAAAATCTCACAATACACAGTGAAATGGGACATTGGAGGGTGCTTAGGGTAGGATTAGGGTAAGAGAATTTCCAGTTGGGCAAATAATGGTATCTTACCCTCTCACACACACCTCCACACACTCACTCTACAGCCATTCTAGAAAAGGGATATGCTGTTCAGTTCCAAGTTACATGAGTTAAAAATAATAACACCAAACAGTAGTTTTATAAAAGAGAAAAAGAGAAGAGACTGAGCTTGCCAAAGTGATCTTAGGTTCCCTCCTTTGCAGGATTTTGTGGCTATGTACTCAAAGTTAATTCTGTTACAGAGTTGGATACCATAAGATAAACTGGTAAAAATGGCACAAAAATGCACTTAAAACATACATGATATTTACTGTGCTGTGTATTGCACACAGTGACAAAGTTCATTCTGGGGAAGAGACTTGCACTTTCAGAGCTGACTTACAGTCTTGTTTTTGTAATCATTACATTTCAGGTGCTGTGTATATTTTCCATCCATTTTTCTCTCAAGATGTGTCTCCTCCTATCCAGTAAAAAAGGCTGGGGGAGAAACCATCAACTCAAATACCACAAAATGGAAATATAAAGAATGTCTCAATTTAGCTGCCTTTCTATTTCCACAGAAAGCAATGATTAAATAACAATATTAAAGTTTATACAGTCACGTAACAGACCTAGGAGTCCCAATAAATCATTATTAATAAATAATTCATTTTTCACATCCCAACAGTGATACTAGCCACTGGCCCCCTCTAGAGAGTGAGGCTTCCCTCTACCCACCCCAAGTTACACATAAAACCCCCAAACTAACTTAGAATAAAGAAAGTTGAAACTCTATCCCCAAAACCTACCAACTGTGACGACTTTGACAAGCACATCTGGCAGTATTAAAAAAGGGATCAAAAGAACTTCTTCATATCACAGAAGCAACCAATTAGTTCCATTGTGGGAGTATGAGGGAACCATCTACAGAGATATCTAGAAAGCAGCAGTTCCTCCTTTCTGAGCTGCTGCTGAGGAAGCAAAGGTGCCTACCAGACCTTTAGGCAGCAGCAGCAGATATAAAAGATGCCAAATCCAATAGAGCATCAGGTAGTAATTAGAAGAGGGGAAAACTGCCACACGGGACAAAGGCTATAAAACAAGTAGCATAAGAAGGAATGCTGGGTCTCTTGTGCTCCAAATAACAGGAATTATGACCAGGATTTCAGACATGCTTTTAAGAAGGTTTTTAAGAGGAAAATTAAAATGCCAATATTTTGAAGGTGAATAGCACTGCCAAAATTAGCCTCCACAGTAGCGATGGGGTTCCAACATCTCTCTCATTCCTAGAAGTCCTTTATGGGGCAAAGGTGTTATAAATTCATTAGGGTTCATAGTTTTGGCAGATCTTAAAAAGTGAAAGAGATAGTTCTAAAGCAAAAAAATAGATCTGACATTCTGAAATAACTTGCACCATTCAATTCTCTTTCTAGTAACTGAATTCATGATCCTGAATTTTCTAGATGATTTAATATACATCTTGAGAAAGAGAACAGCAAACAAAAAACCAGTTCCCGCTTCTTCTCCATCATTAAACGAGAAAAATACTGGAAGCCTTCCCTAAATCTCTCACTCTTGGAAAACAAGCTGATAAACATCTGGTATTTCAAAATACAGAAGAACACTAAATCAGCAAAAAGAAACAGTTTCCCCCCTACTCCCAGATGCTACTATAAAATAAAACTGTATCATGACAATTTCCTCATTAGCTACGTTTATTTTCCCAGTGCACATCAGTACAGGCTTCTGCAAACACCTGCTTATACATCAGTAAGGCTTCTGCAAACACCTTACCTACACTGACATGACAGGTTTATAGTCCACTTCCAAAGAGATTTGGTCATTTACCAAGTAAGATTTTATTCTCTACATCACAATTAATTTCCTACATTTCCCAAGTTATTTTGCCAGACAAAACAAGTGCATCACAAAACAAAGTTGTATCACAATGGTAGCACACAGACGGGATTAAAAACAAACAAGAAGATCCTATTTCCCCCTACATTCAGATATGAGAGGTTCCTTTGTTTAGGTACTATGAGGCATGATGATTTTGTTGCTCCATGAACGCCATTTCATTATTAACCTTTTCATGTAATAACTTCTGATCTCCCCTGCAGTTTTAGAAGACATTCTTAATATAAGGATCTAGTATCCATCAACCAAATGGAAGGTCACAAAAAATTTGCAGAGATTCACTGCACTTTTAAAAACATTTGAAACAAAATTATAAAAACTACTTGAGAATCTAAAAGTCTCAGCTGATGTCTCCTTGAAAAACTTACTGTTGCAGTGATTCAAGGTGCCTTTTGCCTTAGTCTACACTATCCTTTTTGCAGTGACAATCATCAACTGAATCAACAGAAGGAATGAACAGTTCTACATCTGACTACTCAGCTACTAATGAAAGAAGTTTTGCATTAATAAGACGAAACCCTACATTCCCTTCTAACTACTTGGCTATGATGACCTCTGACAAAGACCTGATAGAAAGCAGGTCACTGCAGTTATTTATTCTATCATCATGACTCAAAGCTCTGTCTCACCTATGCTGTGCCCTAAATCCATGTATCAGAAATGTTTATGCTGCTGGAAGTGCAGAACTCCCAACCATCGCATCTCAAATGCGGGAAAGCACCAAGCAACTCATTCAAAGCTAAATTACAATATTCCACAGTTTGCATCCTCAGCCCAAGGACAGACGTGCCCACTTGTTAAAATTTGTTTTTCATTCGCAATACAGTTGCCATGCAAGCTGTAATTATCACAAATTGCACTGCAGAGAGGCTCCCACTTTCCGACATACAGATAGCATGCTTTGCACTTTATGGAGGAAAATACTATTTGGAGGAAAATACTACAAAAACCTTTGAGTTTGGCTGGAATTTAAAACAGAAGCAACATTAACCAACAGAAGACAGACCAAAAGTTCACATGCTGTGACTTCTGGACTCTTGCTTGGAGCATGATTTATTTTGCTGCTGTTATTGTTGGGGTTGATTTTTTTTGTTTGGTTGGTTTTTACTGTTTGTTTTGGTCTTTAAGGTTAAACAGCAAATAATACTGACGTAAGGAGAGTCAAGGCAAAAGCCAAGGTCAGCTAACAAGGGTGACAAAGTATAAACCATAATTGCAATTAGCTTTAAAACAAACCAAACAGCAAAACTCCAACCCCTCCTCAAGGACTGAACAGACTTAATGTGTCAGTACAAACATCCCTGCAAAGCAGCATCTCATCAAGACTGAGTTTATTTAACCTAAGCAAATTAGAACATATCCACAACTCCACACCAGGTCAGTTACACCCCTGAGGTTAAACACAGCACTAGACTGACTTCTCTATCAAATACTCCAACAAGAAGACTTCAATCAGTGTTGAAGGCCAGGCCATGCCCCTACCTACAGTAGATTTATCCTAAGCTTTCTGCTTCCTAAGGGACCTGCTAGTTTTCCTACAACATGCAACAAGCTGAGGTTCTCCATTCCCAGTGGAAAACACATTTGCTCCTTTAACTGGAAGTCACACTTGCCTGTCAAAGGAAGACAAATATTTAAATAAATCAGCAGGACATGAAAGTCTCTGAAGTAATATTTATGTCTTATTTCACACCCTGTGGCTGAGAACCCGTAAAAATTTAAAGTATGTCACAAGTGCAACAATTCAAATTAAGAATTCCTGAGCTCAGATAAGAAAGGCCAAACAAATACTGAAAAAGAGAGGCCCCAAAAAATACCAAAACCAAACAAAAAAATCTTACGGCTCTTGTATTCTAATTTTTCTTATTCTTCTTGAAGTAATAACAAATGAATAGACAAGTTATTCCACAGTAATTTATAAACATTAAACAAACTAATGCATTAAGATGCTTTACACAAGTTAGTTGTTGAGTTTATAGTATCAGTAAACCCTCTTTCAAATTAAGACAAGATTATTTCCTTTCCTCCCATTACAATAAAGCGCTTCAAGTCCTACCTTTAAAGATGACATCTGATTACTACTGTATGAAGAGGTAAAATTTCAAGGACATAAAATGTTAATTTCAGCAACCCATTCCTGTCTATTGTTGGCAGCTTATTTTTTCCTCTATCAATTCAATCAGAGCATTTTCATAAATGCAGGTTGGATTTGTCAAAGCTACTGATTTCTGCATAAAGAATGGAGAATTCACGTGCACAACAAGATCTGCTTTAGCCTTGAAGTTCAGATGAGCACAGCAAAATAATCAGCACAGCTGACACATTTTACTCCTAAGACTCTTACAGAAGAGACACTGGCTACTTCACAGTAATTTACGTAACCTTGCTTTCAGAGAACTTACATTTTTTTGCAGTGTGGGCATTTTGCTAGTGTGTTAAATCTCAGTTCCATCCACTGTAAAAAGAAAAAAAGAAAAAGGTTGAAAAGCTGACCTGAGAAAATGGTTGTTGCACTTAATGTTAAATGTCACTATGAAAACATTTTGCTTCTCGGACTTTCTTTGACTTGTTTCTTGTTTTCTTCCATAAATGGGATGCCCTTTTGCCAGTGGCAACATTGGATTGGGATTTCCATGTGAACATTTCCCATGACTTGCCTTAGTATTACAAAATTTGCTTGACGCAATGTGGTTGCATCCACAGGCGTAGTATGGGCAACATTATAATATTAATGGGTTTTCTTCTCTTACTTAAAGACTATGAATATACCCTGAATCAAAATAAGTGTGTTTTCTTTGGCACAATTACAGACAGAAGTATTTTCCAATCTTTTCCCAACCCTTGCATCATTTATGAAAACTAAATTATGGGTACACAGAAAGATGTGTTCAAGAATATTTTAGAAAGTAGATATCAGGTTTTATATCGATGAAATACAGAACACTATTGGCTACTTTACATGAATGTTAAAAAGATGATATGTAAAATTTTATGTGGTAGGGTCACCACCTTTCATGCTCAGACTAAAACCTATGTGGGAAACAGCCTTAGTGAAAGCAATGCCTAGAACTAACTCAACCAGGGGATACACAGTGATATACTCACTTAAAAACATCAGGTTCTGTTAAATTTCATTCTGTGATAACATTAGTATTAAACAAGCATTTTAAACATGTTTGCCGTGATCAAAGGGATAAGGTTATTCTTCTTCTCCCTGTAAGCAGTTATTTTGTAACTGCAGATCTCTTCTGTTGCCTTTCTCAAGTGGAGGTTAGCTGGAAGTTTTCTTGGTGAACTACAGTTTCCCTCTCCTCTCCCTTCTGGATTTACGCAGAAGTCGCACTGCAAGTTAATAGCAGGGGAAGAAGCCACAGTGCAGATCCCCAAGCTCTCCATTAGGACCTGCCTTATCTCCGTGAGAAATCTGGAGCTGGCCTACTGAAGTGAAGAGTGTTAGAACTGCTACAACCACGAATCAAAATCAGAGCCCATCCTCGTATGGAAAACAGCACCAACCTACAGCAAGCACCATTTAAATGCTGAGAAGAAATTTATGATTTTATGAGCAAAGAAAGATGTGTCTTCTCATGCCTTGTCAGTATGAAGAGATTTTGCTGTGAGCAAGGTTTTGAACTGTGGTATTTATAGAGCATTTTCCTACCTCTTGAACATCTCCCTCAGTTTTATTTACTTGGGGACAAATCTCCACTAAAAATAAATTCATCTCATTTTTTCTTGTTCTGAAGTATCCATTTGCACATTTACAGAACAACTATGTAACAGGTATTATTTGTTTACAAAACTTGGCCAAACAGATTTAGCAGAGTTCTATTTTATTCCTTAATAAAACTTCTATAATAAAACTCCTCACCCTAGCAAAGCATTTTAAGAGCATTAATTCTACTTCCACATTCCTAGCAGAGGAGCAAGTTAAGTATTTCTCTGCATCCCTTTCAAAAACCTACTCAATTTCCCTTAGTTCTGCAGAGTGAAAGTGGGGTAAGATGCAATTGTCAGTACTGGGGATGGAGAGAGGCCTCACCAGAGCAGTTATTTCAGCTTTTCAAACTGCAGTTTTAGAAATAAAAGGGAATCTAATTCCCTTTAGGATCTATATTTTACCTAATTGTAATGCAACTTCACTCCTATACACCAGTTTCACTTCTATATCACAGTGTAGGCAACTCCATTTCCTTAGTTACCCATTAATGATCTTTTCAGGGTTTTAAGATTTCGAATTATTAGCCCAAATTATTAATGGCTACAACTCAAATGCATTTGGGCTGCAAATATTGATGGAAAAAAGAGGCAGCTGTTTTCATTGAGAGTTACCTGGAAATAACAGAAGCAGTAACTGTTATGCCTTTTACACAGACCAGAAGTATTTGTAGAAAAAGAGCAAAATTGTGACAAGACATTCAAAGTACAAGAATTCAAATAACATTAGCACAGTGGGGAAAGGTTATGTTCATGTACATTCTAAATCACGCTTAAGCTGGCATTTTTACCCATATTCCAAAATGCTTTAAGGTACCTAATATTGATTCATGTTGTTAAGAAGTTACAGTTACATGAAATTTAGCTCTCTGCTGAGAATACAATGATTTTCTTAATTGGAGCAATACAATATACAGCCCAAATCCCTGGTTAGATGTATTGAAACACAAATGAAGAGATGAGGAATCCAGAGGTCATCAATATTTCAACTGTGGACAAAACTAGACATCCATCAAAGGAATTACTAGAGCAATAGTCAAACATTTTCCTCCTAAGCCTAAAATAGTTCTCAGTGCATTCAACACAGGACAAAAAAAGCCCAAAACAAAACAAAAAAAGACATATGTACGTAAAAACATACACAGCCCTACATACAGCTGCTTCTGCAAAAGAGGCTTCCCTCCACTCCCCTCTGGTCCTTTGGGAAAGCAAAATACTTCCACAAACTAAAACATGTCTAAGTCTTCTGAAAAGTTTAATGGGTTTTCTATTCAATTATTTCAGAAGAAGTAATTTTCATATTTGATTAGTTTAAAAAAAACCAAAATTGACAAAGCACAGCTGACAAAGCCCAGTGCTTAGCCTACAGCCTGTGGCTTCCACAGCCTGCTCCTGGCTTCTTGTCCTTGAGGTCCCCCTGAAAACAGGACAGTAGCAGGAAGATGGCAGAGAGGGGGAGGACATAGGGACAGCCCTCCCTTGTCCCCCCCTTTCCAAAGGCTACTCAGCCTCTGACAGCCACAGACCATTGCAGGCAGAGGTCTCTCAGAGAGGGGTAGCAGGGAATGACTTACTGCTGGCAGAAACAGTAACTTCACAGCCCAAGTCCAAAAGCTCTCAAAACAGCCCAAACCAGATCAAACTGATATTTAGCAACACAGTTAAACCCTCGTCCTGCCCTCATTTTCTATTCTACACCTTTTTCCACTTGTCAAGTCCAAATCTGCCAGAAACAGTAGAAACCTTAACACAGAAAGAACTTCTATCATGTTGCCAAGGGAAAAAAAAAAATCTGATTAACAAGATGTGAAGTATTGATAGTTCAGCTACAATTTCACTTCAGTACTAAGCCATTCCTCCAGCTAAGACAGAGAAACTTTAAGGCACTCCATAGCAAGGAACATGCTTTTCATAATTTGTGGAAAACACCCTCCCATGTGCAGAGGCAAGCAAAACATAGGCCCCATAGTTATGTTTTAAAATGAAAAAAAAAAAAATCTTGGAAAGGTGGTGAACAAGCTGATGTTAGAAGAACACAGAACATGACAATTTGACTTTTCCATCCGAGGGATTCTAGCTTTGCTTGTCTATTTTATTTATATTTTAACTGCCAAGTAAAGTAAAAGGGATAGCCTACTGAGTTGCTGAGAGATGCATCTAGCACTACATATTTTCTTCACAATATGGAGATATCAAAAGGCAGAAATATTTGCACAGAAACTGAGTTTCCAGGCTGGCTAGAACACTTTTTTGTTGCTTCTCTGCTCATTCTCAAATCCAAGCAATTTCTTGATTTTTCTTAGCTAAAAATTTTGTTTTCAGAATCTCAGACTTAATTACAGAAAAAGTGGAAACAAAAGACTGGTGGGAAAGCTGTGTAGCATGAGGGGAAAAAAGGGTTCATTTCTTGATAATTCAGCATAAAAAAATAGGATGCTTCCCATTTCTAATGGTTCAGAAAGCTTCTTTCCAACATATCATGAAGTGACAAATTGGTCTTATCCTGCAGATAGGACTATGACGTTCAAAATGTTGCAGTTCCCTAAAGCAACCAGAAGACAAGAAGTCACATGCACAAATCCCGAACTACAAAACTTAGCCTTTTAAGGCATAATCTAGTAGTTATAGGCAAAGCCAGCCTTACGGGTTATGGGTTTGGTTTTTTCCCTTATGTTCACCTGTAGTAGTTTATAGTGTTGGACTGTACTTAAACGAAGTACATAGGGGATAAAGATAAGTAAAACTCACATGCTTGTGAAAGTCCTAAAGATAGGCCAAAAAGAAAAAGCAAACAGAAAGGCAAACTTCAGCTATCTTCAGTTTCAGACTACTGTTCTTCAGCAAGGGTTGTAAGAAATTATGTATTTTTTAATTTATAGGCAGAATTAGTAGACAGAATATTTCTCAAGCATCTCTCTAATTGCTTTCTCGTGAACACACTACTTGTAAATTCATCAACATATCCCTAGTTTCTCTTCGGAAAAAAAAAGAAGAAAAGCGCCAAGGGCCATCTCGTGCTCCCTGCACTCATCACCTACTAGAACAGTTAAGACATTACAGCACACCTGTCCTGGATTCAGCTGGGAGTATTAATTTTCTTCTTAATAGCTGGTACAGTGCTCTGTTTTGGATTCAGTAACAATGTTGGTAACAAGCTAAGGTTTTAGTTGTTGCTAAGAAGTTCCTACCCTAAGTCAAGGACTTTTCAGTTTCCCATGCTCTGCCAGCAAAGAGGCGCACAAGAAGCTGAGAGAGAGCACTGCCAAGGCAGCTGAGCTGAGGTGGCCAAAGGGATGTTCCATACCATAGAATATCATATTTGATACACAAACTGGGGGGAGTTGGCTGGGAGATACTGATCACTGCTTGAGCAGCAGGTGGTGGGCAATTGTATTGAGCACCATTTGTTTCTCTTGGATTTTATTCCTCTCTCTCTCTTTTCATTACTATTATTATTTATTATCATCATTAGCAGTATTTTTTTGTTTGTTTCAATCACTAAATTGTTTTTATCTCAACCCACAAGTTCTACCTTTTTCCCTATTCTCCTCCCCACCAGGGCAGGGGGGCTGGGTGGTATTTGCAGTGAGCCAGCAGCTGCGTGGTACTTAGTTGCTGGCTGAGGTTAAGCCATGAAAGCACCTCACTGATCCATAAACCTGAAGTAAAGACTTGAAGGCACAAGCATATTCCATTACAGAGCCTATCACAAGCGAAACCTTCTCTCTCTGCTGGTACAAGCCAACATGGACTGGAATCCCCTAAGCTTCCTTTTTCCTTGCACAACACGCACTTGAGTATTCTGATCTTTATGTATCTCACAATCCTTTGTTTCAGGAATGCGCCACCTCTCTCGTGACTATGTGTTTCCTTTACCTGTACCCCTTATCTAGCCATTTCCTATAACTCACAAACCTGACAGAGTGAAATTCAAGCACTGTTGGATGCTGAAGCCAAAGCTAGCTTACTTGTGTACTGCAATCAATATTCAAGTGTGGCAGCACCTTGTCCATTTAGAAGGCTACAGAGAGTTCAACAGCAGAAGAGGATTCAGGCATCCTTCCACTTCAAAAATGGGATCAACTGTCACTCTAGTGTATAAACCAAAATCTCCAGTTCTCCAACAATCTACAGATATGCCAATGGCAAGTGCCATAACCAACAGCTTTCAGGGGCTCATACAGCAGTGACAGAACCGCTCTCTTGGCCGCTGCAGAATACAGTCACCACTGCAAGCCTAACAAAACCTGGAAGCCCAACTTCCTTTTCCAGCACTGCCTGCTCTCACATCATGAAACAGTAAGACAGACTTTGGGCTTTATCTAACCATGTACGGAAAGAGTGTTAAAAGTTTTCTTGAAACACATATAAATATAACCAAATACAGACCATACACCCATAACAACAAGTACAGAAGAAGTTTGAGTTCCTCAACGATGCCAGAAAGTGAGGCAATACACTTTTAAAACTGCTTACAACAAACAGCTTGAGGGATAGCATGGTGAAACGAGGAGAATCTGATGCTTTACTTACAAGGAATGTATTTCCACAGTGCCCACACACCACTCTAGTTCCATCTGGTTGAACTGGCAAGGCAGGTTGAGCTGGCTGCTCTTCTGGAATCAGCATTACTGGACCAAGAGTAATGATGCGTCTACTGTGTTAAGAACATTAGATACAAATGTAATTAAGCTCGCAAAAGAGAAGGATGATGTGTTCAAGCAATTAGCTCAGTCACTACCAAATATTTTTACACTTTTAAACTATAATCCACTTGTTAAACAGCTGATGCACCCAGTTTTGGTCTCTCTCCCAAGTGTTTTCAGTTTTAAAAATATTCTATCTCCCTATAAGATCAAAGACTTGCAAGCATATGATAGACACACTCCTCAGAAAAATGAAAACTTAATACCCAGGCTGAGCAAGCCCAAGAATTGTAATGTACATACCCAAGTGAAACATGTAGAAAGAGTAAGGATCTTCCATAACACCTATTTCTCCTTCCCACACTACTGGCAACCATGTCAATATAAGAAGCATATCCATATTTGTACAGTAAAAATTCCATTCAAGTTGAGTAAATTAAAAAAGAAAACCACCCTAGGCTGACTAAATGCAATCAATTTACTTTAAAAGTTTCTAAGTATTTGTTTTTATGTTCAATGTGTTTCCAGTTTAATTATGCGATTTGTCAGTCCAAAATAACAGTACCCAAATTAACCAACTCAAAACAATGAGGATAAGACTTCCTAGAATGAAAAAAGTGAAGGTGAAAATTAAACCAATATTTAATTTGCATTGCATCTCTCTCCATCTACAACCAAAATTGTATTCTGAATGGCTTTCCTTCAATCTGGAGTCTTCCATTTAGGGCATAGTCCCAACTCTCTTTCAAAGTACACCAATCTTGCTCAGTTTCTAGCTAGACAAATACATCGACTACCTTAGGAAAACTGCTTAGATATATGCTTTTGAGATTATTTTAATAAAATTATGGAGCATCTAATTTAGTTTAGTTACCAACCATGTGATATATTATAACTGAACTATCCCACGAACATTTTTGCACTGTGAGAAAACGTTTGGAATGTTTTGAAGTCCTCCCTAACAGAGCATTAGTAAAAGAGAGTAATTCCCACAAGCCTCAAACAATGTTTCAAAACCAGAGCAGCCAAAAGAGGGCACTTGGTGGGCTAGAGCTCTCCTTCACGTATATTTAAACTCAGCCTTCCTCTTCATTTCTCCTGTTAGAGCTGCACCACTTACAATCAAACTCCTCCCACCTCAGTGCAGTCTAACACCTTAAGCCCAAGTAAGACCAATCACTATGGCAATCACAATTGCTTCTTTCATAACAAGTGTGTATATTAAAGTTGAGAGCTGAGAGGAGAATGAAAACTCAGCATAACTAAGAAGGAGAACAGGACTGAAGCCAACCTATTGCTCCCTCTCCAATTTCACTCTGAATTCCTACTCTAAACTTAGCAAACTGAGTATCCTGTGTGTTTACCATAACTAAGTCTCCAAGAAATTATGAATCTTAAGTCCAAGAAACAAGAAGTGGATTTTCTTTTGTTGTTCTTGACATTATTTTTGACTTACAAAGTGGCTATATAATGGCACACACACATCTGAGACTAAAAGAAAAAGAATAAACCTTTTTTCCTCTTTAATCTTAAAAAAATATATATTCAAAATGGACACTAGCACTACCTGTGTCTGCAGCAATTCAGTAATGCTCTGTAAGTGTCCATGTAAAGAGACCGAGGCTTGAACTTCTTTTAGTTTTAAAAACTCAACACAAAGACAACAATTGCTTTAAAGAAAACTATCTCAAGGCACTTAAGAGTATTTTATTCTTACCAGTTTGGTCTTGGACAGCCTATTTTCCGAGATGTATCCTTACAGATAAGGAGACAGTTACATTGACATCTAACATACTTCTTCCCTGAAGGAGGGTTTTTGATAGGCTAAACGAAAAAAAAACAACAAAGAACCACAACCACCAGAGAACACACATCAGAAGTCATAGCAATTCACTTTTCTCCACATAACAGGATGACAAAGCAGAACAACTTCAGTGAAAAGTTCTTGCTAACAGAGAAACAGACTTCCTCTTACAGAGAAAACTTCAGAGTCAACACAAAATTAGAAGTTTTTTCTCTCTTAAGAAGTGAAAATTCCCTTATTAGAACAAACAAATTCTGCAAACTCATGGAAAAAAAAATCGTATTTTAGCAACGACAATTCACGGCTCTGGTTCAGTTTTTTTTTTTTATGTGAGCTTAAATAGTGATATGTTTTAAAAAAAAACTCAACAAAAAACAACCACCCAAAACCAGTCAAAACATCAAACAACCCCTCTTGCCTGGTGCAACGGCTTTATTCAACAGTGAAAGGTTCACAGTCTGTTTCTTGGTCACTAAGAGAATATGTAGGCATCACTGAACTGTAATCTTATTTTAAACTCTACTGAAATTATCATCTTTCTCCAACCTGGGAGTCAAGTTTCAATGTCCCTTTCATACAGCAAATCAAAAGGTGCACAATACTTCATCTGGCTTGAAACACTATATATTGGACAGAAAAGTGACTATCAGTGGCAGGTTCTCTACTCTCTCTTTCAAGTGGAAAAAAAATTTCCTGCAGTTTTAAGCCTTCCTGTTTTCTGGACATGATTTAAAGTTCTTTTCATATCACAAATATATAATAAATCTATATAATAAATCTAATCCAGTGTTTTTCATACAAATACTTGTAGTAGCTGTGGAGCACTGCAGTATCACATCCCAAAACTAAAACTGGCAAGAGGAAAAAAATAGAAGCAGGAGGCAAAATAGTGAAGACTTGAATTAAGAGGAGAAGAAGCAAACAGGCCTGTGATCACTGGAAAAGAACCTACGACTTAAACATTTCAAAGTTTTTTTATTGTGGTCTGTTACAAGCTAACCAAGAGACTGAATAGTATTTCAGGAGAAAGGCATTCGGCCAGAGAGAGGTTCGGGTTCATTACTTTGTTTCTCCCACTCTTAGAGTAACTCAATTCTACATCGCTCTTCATCGCATCCAAACAAATTTTATCCTTCGTTATGGAAGGGTAATTACTTAAATGGCATCTTTGCTTTTTGTGCTCCTCAGAAGGAGACATCCTGCACAGCCAGCTCGACCACGTGAAGATTTATTCTAACTGCTTATGACCGTCCCTGTGCCAGCACGCCCTGAGCTTGCATGCCAGCCACACTGGCAGTCAGCTGGGCTGACTTGTCCTTCTCCTTAGGGATGGCAGGAAGGGACCCACCCTGTCCAGGTGAGGACATGAGTTCTACCCCCACTGCCCCCCACAAAAAGAAAAACGCTAAAAATCCATTTTACCGTAGCTTCATTGCAGACTGTGCACTTAACCACGTGTTGGTGTAGCTTGCCATCCAAATTGATTAGTGACTGGCACACGCGGCAGTTTATCACAGGAACACCACTGGCATCTGGACTTGCAATGGCAGTGTACGGAGGGGGAAGCTCCGCTGCAAGAGACAAGCAAATCTCAGCTGAATAACCAGAGGATCCTAAAACGCTCCCAGCAAGTATAGTTTCTGGCAGTTACAGGCTCAAAAGAGAAAAAAAACCCACACCTCAAAGTTAGTGTTTAGTATAAACATAGAACAAAACTAAGTTTGCTTTCCCCTTCTCCACAACTTCTGTGTACACAAACATCATCCATAGTTGTAGGTAAAGCAAACCAGCAACAAAAACACACAGTAAATCACCCCAGAAATGTGGATCCAACAAAACTCATCCATGTAACTTTATTCAATACCAACTTTTTGCAGTCCTTAGGAAATGCATGGAGAAAAACCACTAAAAAACCCCAAACCTACTACAGATTAGTAGCAACCAGAGACTGGCTTTTGAAGAAAAAGACCCCTGAAAATAAAACAAGACACAGGTAGCCAGAGTCATAAACAGCATTCACAAATATCTAAAAAGCTGAAATACAGACAAGAGTTTATCATATATTAGCAGACACTACAGCAAAAAACACAGAAAAGTCCTGTTAAGAAAACAGGGCTTGGATAGGAAGTGGCATGAAATGCTTGTTTTTTGAGTACAAAAGCAAATTCATGCTGTCTTGAAAAAAAAAAAAAAAACAAACCTGAAGTCTCAGAGTTTCTGCTTTTAAGAGTTCCAGATATTTTTCCTGTCCAGGAGCCAAAGTACCAATGCACAAGAAGGTCTCTAGTCATTTTGGCAAGGCTAACACAAGGAAGGCTTTAATGGCCTCAGGCCTCCATGGAAGAGGAGACTTCAGACTCCAGCTTTGTCAGTCTTGAGCCCATGACAAAACAGGGAGGAAACACTGAAGATCCTCTGAGGTTTAAGAATCCATGGAATGAAAATAATTCAACACAGCAATCTCTCAAGCTTATCACCACAATTCCTTGGCATATAATAGCACTGATTTTTATTTCATCGAGAAGTTCAGGGCTTTTCAGGTAAGCAAATACAGAACAGGCATATTCAGTAGTTCATATTTAGCTTTTTTGAATACTAGTATTTTGAAATGCTCTGCAGCCTTAGGCTTCAATAAGTTTTTAAAAAATTACATCCAAGCAGCTAACAAAATCTTCAGAGGAGCAATGAGAGATCAGCCTACTTCCCATTTACCAACAGCATTGAACAGAGCAGTATCTGCTGGAGGGTGGTGAGGAAAACCACAGGCTGCTATCAAAGCTGACAAGCCTAAGTATTAAATTTAAGCCTGTAAGAAAGCGCTCATCACTCCTTCACTCTGTCTTGAAGTGAATGCCATAAGCTGGAGGGATATAAGAAACCCTGTCTGCCCTTCGGTTCCAAAAGTCATCACGCACCTTTGAAGCAGCATTGCTGTTCAGCATGCTCTTATCTCTCTTTGCTACTTGGTCTATATATGACCCAGACCTGTGCTTGATTTTAACTCTCAGAGGCAGCAGGAAAAAGATGGATATCTTGAGAGTCTCAGAATCACATCCAATATAGTTGAATTATTTCAGATGAGAAAAAAAAAAAACTTATAACTCATGACACAAACTGATGCTCCATTTCTTAAGCAAGTGAAATTCACACTTTCAGCTCTGATACCTGATATTTCTTAAGGATGTTGTTTTCTGTAACCAGTGTAACAGTACTGTTATTTCTTCTGTTTCTGAGGAAATACATTCTGACAAAATGCAACATCCAGAAAAAAATTAAATTAACAGTATTTTGCAGTACTGTGATACCCTATTTCAAGTAAGGCTGCCACATGCAGGACATGAGACATTACAAGACACTAAAAAACACACATGCACAAGACAAAACCCCAACCCACACACTTTGGCAAGTAGAAACAAGCTCGAGCCTACTAGAGCACTCCAGAAACCAGGTTAGAGATTTGGATGATGGCGACAGCAGTGTCTTAACCACAGCGGCAAAGTCAAGGCTGCTGCAAGGGGGTTTTGGCAGTCAGCAGGCTGCTGAACTGCTCCTGCAGTGAGCAGCTGACGCTTTCTGGCTAGGGGAACAGGCAGCCAGAAAACAAAAGGCACGTTCCAAAGACTAAATACCAAACTCTCTGTCAAGACACCTCTACAGTTCACTCCCAGCTTTAAGGTTCCTTTTCTGAAAAGCAACAATTGTTTTACAAAAGTTCTTGACTTTGTCCTCTCTATTTAAAGTGTGACTTCCTCAATTCTGTGAGCTGGGAACAGGGTAGCTGTACTAAGGCAAACAATATCTTCAAGGGTATCAGAAAGTGAAGAGAGACACAGCCACCACCATTTCAGCTTTCCATGATCCTGGAAAACTTTAAAAATTAACAACCACATCTTGTAGACATTTATAATTTTCTATACCCTATTTCCAAGTGATAACTCTTAGGAGTTTGGAATCTGGTTAACTGAGGTGTGTGAGCCCTTACACACAGTGCCAGCCACTTCTTCAGCCTCTGGAGCTGCTTGGCTTCCAGGTAAGCAGCCTTGCTGTTCCTGTCCTGCTGGCTCAGCAAATATCAGATAGCAAGCGAATAATGGCTGCTTTTCAGAGCCGTGCTGCAGCAAATAACATTTGCTATGGAGCAGAAAGCATGAGGTATCTTGGCACTGCAACCTTCATGCCTAAAGAAAACATGCGTTTTGAAGAGCTCCAAAAAACAAACCAGCAAAAGCCACCAAAATTAAAAGTAAAGAAAAGTATATCGGGGGAGGGTGAGGGGATGGTGAAAAGGAAAAGAAAGATATTGTCTCAGAGTTAGCTGCTCATTACCCCTTAATAAAAAGGTTTCAAAGCACATTAGCATACCTTGGTACGACCTTTTTTTTTTTTTTTTTTTTGTCCACTTGAATTTCAGGCTAACTATAATATCTAAAGCCAGTTCATAAAGATCTGTCACGCTGGACATGACTGGCTGGTCGGCAAGCTTCACATACACGCCAGGAGACATTTAATGAGATCCTGAATTCCCTGCTGCTGACATACCAGTCTACAGCTATATTATAAATTTTTCTTTAAAAAAACAAAACCAAAAAACCCCCAGTAATTAGTTCAGCAAGATTAGCAAAGTGCCCTACCGTGCAGTACATCTGACTCCCTCCTCACCCCAATAGGACAGCCATGCAATGGAAGATATTCCATTTGCAACCTGAGAAATTTCTTGTGGTGCTTGTGTACTTTCCTCCCTTGGTAGCTGAAGGGTGGAAACCACAGAGAATCACTGGCAGCCTACCTGGGTCAAACAGAAATGAGTTTGTTTTATTTGATTAAAAAAAAAAAAAGAAAAGAAATAATTCTTTATCATGACCTGTGAGGGGGTGGGTAAGGGAAAAGTTAAATGATTGATGTCAGAGGTACCTTGTTAAGAACTAAGAAAGTCTGGACAAGGCCCAAAAAACCTAAAAGAAACAAACAAAAAAGTACTGACTAACCACCCTACTACTGGGAACAGAACTGATAGTGCCACCTTTTATCGGTGTTGTGAAAAGTTTCTTAAATACTGTGGCCTGCATCCACACTGAAAAAATTTTTTTCTTGCTTGCTTTCATCCTTAAGAACAAACACTGAGCCATTACCAGGATTCAACCATCCACCAGTTTACACAGGGAAGGGTCAGCTGGGTCTCAGCTGCAGCTCAACAAGGGGAGAGAAGGCTACCTTCAAACCATGGTCTCTCTAATTTAAAGTTCAGGACGACATATTGGGCACAGTACATAATTACAGGGATAAACCTATTAATGTACATTCAGGTGGTAGTTTTGACCCAAAGGACTTCTTCCTCCTTCCTCTGCCACTCCACACTATTCAGGTGATGTTAATCAAGAA
This sequence comes from Cnemophilus loriae, assembly GCA_013397755.1. Classification (NCBI taxonomy): domain Eukaryota; kingdom Metazoa; phylum Chordata; class Aves; order Passeriformes; family Corvidae; genus Cnemophilus; species Cnemophilus loriae. Next base: position 1,211,816 of record VZTF01004936.1, on the reverse strand, counting down.
AGCTCTGCAGAAGGAGTTTGCTTTGGAAGCAAATCCAATTTTTCCACAAGAATGCTTCTTCTCTCTAAGTGTAGCCTTGTGCTAGGGAGAGAGGTAAAGACTGCCAGTTCGCTAGAAAGGCAGTTTAGCTTGCATAGATCCTTTCCCTAAGGAAAGCCGACAGAGCTTCTGGGCCTATGTCACAGCTCTGCAAAATTCTGTTCTGCAGCTATCTTCCTGAGAGTTTTGCAGAGCAGTTCTGAAGTGCTACCTAGTATGTTTGCTCGTGGACTGATCAAACAAGAGATATTCCACATTTAAGAAAGCTCTGTGTTGGTTCCTCCTCACTTTTGGGAAGAAGCCACTTATCTCAAGCACCACACCCCACCGCAGGTGCCCACCCAGTTATCACAAGTAACAGATGCCCACTGAAGGCACAGGAGGACACGGCTAGCAACTGAATTGAGCATTTAGGATCCAGCTCATTTCCAGGTCATGAGTTTTACCCTGGGCTCAAACACGAGTCACTAATCTAATGCATTTTCATTATTTTTAAATTTATAAAGACTTCAAGACTTCAGAAAAGAAAAAAAAAACAACCCCAACCAAAAAACAGATTGAAATGATGCAAAAGTAATGGTTATAGGATAAGGATCACTAAGAATAAAAATATCAAACACCAGAATGTAAACTAAGGTGGATATATGGATTTATTTTTCTTTTTTACTTAGGGAAAAATGTCAATACTGAACAAATTGATTGCAAATAAACCCCAAATAAAAAGCCAAAGCCTCCAACCTCTGCTGTTTTTTAGGCCAATATTCCTTTGTCCAGTTCAAATCAAAGTAAACAGTCAACGCCAGCTACAGCCCCAACCAAAATATACTTTCACATCAAGACAAGAGGACTAGCTTTCCACGAGTTTAAGTATCATTCAAAACAGACAGATGCTCACTCATTCTACTTACGTGCATGTCATGAATCTATATAGTTAATAGAAATCGTTAAGAAAGGACTAACACACTCGAGCTACTGAGATAAGAATTGTAATCTTACATTTTAAAGGGTACTGCTAGCAAAGCTACTCTAATCTTATTTAGTCTTCATTCCTTCAGCTTTCTCCACACCTCAATTTCTGCTCTAAAACGTTTAGCTGAAAAAAAAAAAACCAATGGAAAAAAACCCCCTACTAATGTACTTTGGTAACATCCTGATTTATATTTTCTAAATAATTTTTTCCACCTACTTATTAAATACTCAGTATCGATCAACAAGATGATTTTTCCTAAGTCTGTGCAAGAAAGGTAATACCATATAATTATGCCACGACTACAGATTTGTAACCGCAGTATCGGACTTGCTTTAAAAATAAAGCCAAAACGAGCTATGGCCTTGAAACCTGTTTGCAAGGACATCCTGGTGGTTTTGGACTTCAACTACCACACCGCACTGAGTCCCTTCGTTATGTGAATGCGGCTGCCAGGACAGGCGCTGGCCGCACCTGGGCACCCCCGGGCTGTGGCACTGCGATGGTCACGGGCCATGGCGACCTGCGCGCTCGGCTCCGCGGAGCTCCTGCGCTGCGCCCCTCCCGCAGCTGCCCGTGCCCAGCTGAGCTGTGCTCGGCTCCGGATCTTCCACTTAATCCTGCTCCTAATTAATGGGGAAGCCCAAGTCAAACAATTACCATGCAAGCTGCGGCATGCGAGCGAATTATAATATAAGCAGACCGGCTCGGGCTTGTTCTGCCCCTGCAAACAATTATTTTCGTTTCTTTTATTTTTCCTCCTGAGCCGCTCAGGCCGGAGCGCGGCGGGGAGCACGGCCTGTGCCCGGCACGGAGCGGCGTTACCTGTTGTTCCCCAGCGGCGCCGGGGCGGGGCGGGGGCTCCCC
>VZTF01004936.1:1157317-1209732 GCA_013397755.1 Cnemophilus loriae | reverse complement strand
CCCCGGCACGGGGTAACGAGCGGGGCATGCTGGGGGCGGTGTCTGGAAGAGAAACGTAACAACCTTCTCTTGTAAATAATTTTTTCCCCCAAAAAAGTGCGTTTGTTGAGTTGTGTGTTTTTCTGGTTTTGTTTTGTTTTGTTTTTTTATTTTTTTTTTTATTTTGTTAAGGTTTTTTTAAGCTCTGTGTTTGGATATTGACATCTGTACCAGGGAAGTGCTATAGTCAATTTAGCTGGAACCAGTCGCCTTTTCCAGGACTCTGGGGATGCAGACGGACTGAGGCGATACTCACCGAGGTGTGATAGCGGTGGGAGCCTTCAAGGGAGCTTTAAACGTGAGGAGATAAATCTACGTGTTATCAAATCTGCTGCTCGACGGGGAAGTCTGTCCCCTGGTGCCACTGAGCTCTCTCAGGACGGAAGGACTAAATTTCCTTCTGCTAGACAGCCCACTCGGGCACCATCTGGAAGTCTTTGGCAAAGAGGGCAAATAGCCTTCCTTGATTAATTTTTCAGACCATACTGAGATAAAACTGATGTTTGTCCCCTGTGCGTCGTGTCTTTCTGCTGTCCGTCGGTCAGATTGCCAGGCTGCAGTAATAGCAGAAGATAAGCACTTTGTAAACAAGTGGACACGGCTGCCAGGCGGCACCAGCACCCATGCGATGCCATTAACCAGAACCAAACCACTCCTCGAAACGACTTGCATGGAAGTCAAATATTTTTGTAAGAACTGGGTAAAGGTGAGATCATGGCCTGAGAGTTCACAAGCTGGTCATATTCCTTCTCTAATAATACAATTTATAAAATAAAACAGGATTTCTTGCATTGTGTAGAAAATTTTCTGCGGGAGCTTTTTTCCTATTCGAATCTAGAAAATCAAACTGTTCTACAAAAACAGATTAATGTATTTGAGCGTCTATGAGAAGTAATCAAAACATTAAATTAAATGAGGGCTGATATGGTTTATTTTTTGAAGATTCCCATGATTATTACTTTAGTAACTGTTATATGGAATTGATCAACCACTCACTTGGTGCAAACTTTTGTTTTTGAACATTATTATCCTGCAGAAATAAACTCTGAATATGAGTGAGCTCTGATGTAAGGGACAACATGCTACAAGGCAGCTGGTTGTGTTATGCCAGCTGTCTTCATCATGCAAGAAATGCACTAATGCTATGGCAAACTGCTTTTCTATCAGAAAATGTGGTAACTTACCTGCAAGATGCCTTTTTAGTATCAATTATATTAAGCTTTCGGTGTTCAATCAGCTTCAAAATACCTTTCAAGCTCCAATCAATACTTAACAGCTTTTTATTTTTGTGAGGATTTCTAAGGCGCAAGGTGTTTTGTGCCTCAAACTCCTTCTTGATAAGGTACCATGAGGCCAACCTTGGCAGGTCAAATGTAGGTCATAAATATTAGCAGTAAGGCTGTATCTTCAGCACATGATTTTGCTATCACATGCCCAGTTTTCAACAAGTACAGAGCTGTAGGCTTTCTTTTGGAGTCCTATTGCAGCAACTGGCAGTTGCAACCAGATTTCTTAACTATTTTTCTTGTATGAGAAAAGACAGAAAAGATTTCATACATTGTTAAAGCTGCCAAGTAGGCAGCACTGAGTTCCACCAATGCCTGGTCCATCCTGCTGCAATTACGGCAAATCACCTATGTGGGACCTCCTTCTCCTCTGAACTGCTCTTCTGTGCCTCTGAAGAAGACATGTAAACCTCAAGTTCACTCCCAGGGACCTGCAGGGAAAGCTATGTCACAACTCAGTCTGACTGCTCAAGCCTGCACATACAGCTGAGAATTATGGTTATTAAGCACCCCAGCATGCTGACCTATTCTTGGAAATATGATTCTCATCTAAATAAGTACCCATTTGGGACAAAAAAAAATAAGCATTCTTCTAGCTCCTTGACTTGACTTTTCAGAGTTCTTTAAACCCTAGTCACCTGAGCTGCTATAGTCTAAACAGCAGAAATTAGGTAATAGTTCAGTCATCTGCCCCTGTTTCTCAGTATTTCAGGTCCATTGTTTAAAGGTAGTCAAAGGTTTATAGGACTTTCCAACCCAAACATTGCTGCCTAGCGTGTAGATCTGCTAGCATTGTCTGCAGTATCCATGGAAGCTGGATGGTACCTAAATGAGTACCAGGAAACGGGGGAGTGCACTTGACTGGTAACAAGCCTTCCTTGGATGTAACTCAGGCTCTAAAGGAAAAATTCAAACATCGGGTAATGCCAGGCTGCAGAGAGCTTAGGCAGTGAGAACTTGCTGCTTTCTTCCTGCTCCTCTTCCTGTGGACACAACTGCCTTACGACACATGTTTAATTAAACTCCTGTGCAGTTTTCCTTCTATGAAAATCCTGCCTTCTCTGGTGGGTTGGATGCTCTGCTCTGAGCAGCCCTGCTTGTGCCTGAGCTACGCAGAAGACACACCACGACTTGAGTTCAGTGTCACAGCACAAGCACAGGTGCTCTTCTGCACTGGTTGCCCCCAGGCTCCTTCGACTGGCGAGTCACAGCACACCCTGCGCATGCCTCAGCCTTTGCTGTGGTACTTGGCTGTGCTGCCAAGGCACCTCGTGGGTTCCCAGCACTGAAGGCTGAATGATACAGACTATGAGTCCAAGCACGTGCCTCCATGGGAAATGCCTCCTACTGAAAACACGCTACTATGCAGCTTTGAAAATGACACAGGCAAATGAACCAACTGCACCTCTGAGAAGAGCCCTACAGGAGGTTTCTCAAGGTGTCTTCACTTGTGTCACAGAACGGAATCACACACGTACCTCTCTGTCCTGCCCCAGTCCTGTTGTTTCATGTAAATTTCTGTACCAAATAAATGAGGGCTGAGCAAGGCAGCACAGTGGTTACTGACAAGGCTTACGTTTAGCAGAGAAATAAAATGAACGGGACACAACATATTTTCTTCCTCTATTCTTATTAATGTCCCATGCTTAGAGTGACCTTTTGAGAAGTTTGATAATGCTCAAGTTTAATTTTTCTTCCTTCTAAAATTATGATTCTTATTGATTTTTTTAAAATTTTCCCTAGATAAAAGAATCTTAATTTTTGCATGAGACCAACCAGTGAAAATGTTGGAGTTCACTGTCAAGTGCAAAAGTATTTGTGTATCAATATTATAAACAACTACAACTCTTTGTTAATCTTGCCTCTAATAAGTAGTAAGTGGAAACAAATATCTCAGGGAGTCTGTTTGTATTGTGCAGACTTTTTCAGGTACCATTGCAATTTTCTGTGTTACATTTAAGAACAAATAACCTCCAATAATAATTCTTTCTGTCTGTTATTTTTAGTTTCATAATAATGCTTGGAGTCTGCAAGCCTAAACCCATCATGATAGGAGTTGTTCAAAGACACAGAGAAATACACTGATCGCTTAAAAGACAAAAAAATAAAAATAAAAATTCAGACATAATATGGGTTATGCAAATTCCCATAACTTCTCACTTACAGTGTAAGAATTGGAGTATGGTCAAGGGACTGTTTGCTAAACCAAGTTTCTTCCTCATGGCAAGTATATGGAATTAAAATAGCAGGAAAAGAGCTTATTATTACACTTTCCCAGATTCACTACATTAGGAGAGGCACAGTAAGCTAACACAAGACCTGGCTTATTTTTTAAAACTGTAGTACAGAGAGGTGCAGAGGAGCAGCATATACAATGCACGCAAAATTCTTTCAAGATTTTCATTTGCAAAGCCATCCTAAGCTGCAAGATCAAGTCTATGACAAGATAAAATTTCATACTATGGAAAGTCTGAGAAATGTAATTACATTACCGTGTATAGCACGAGATGCAGGATATAATAATCCTGTACCAGTTACAAAAATAAGTAACTGTAGATTTGAGTATGTGGTTTCAGGTAAGGTAATGCAATGTAAACTAATATAATAACTACGATACAGCATCCAGAATAGTATTTGAGAGCATATTTTGAAAGATAGGCAAGGCATTTGAAAATACTTCTCAGTTCTGTCCTTTGTACCATGCCACAGCCTAGTGCAGGCTTCCAGCTCCAGATAGGATCGGGACTTGGCTTAAAATGCACAACCATGTGACAGTCTCTGGAACAGTTAGTATGCTGAAATGTTTAACTTTTTTTTTTTCTTTTAATGTATGCGTCTGTAATTTATTCACACGCAGAAGTATACAAGCACCATGAAAATGGGACTGTCATACAATTCCATATACATTTTTTCTTGGGAAAGGATTTTTTTTCTCTGCAGAAATTAGACAGCAGATCTACAGAGCACAGGAATTAAATATGAACCTCTCATATGCAGAAGAATTTTACCTTTAGACCCATCAACACTGCTCATCCCGTTACAGTTGTGTGATAAGTCACCCTCCCACTGGCGAAACACAGACAAGGAACATTATGTTATTCAGTGATGACTTAGGAGGCTGACAGCACCTAATGTTGCAGAAAGTGGTTATTCTTCCAACCCACTCCTTCCCACCTGCAGGGCTACGGAGGAGAGGCAGGAGAACAGCACACCAGAGCTGCTGGAAGGGTCATGCTCGCTGCACTGACAGCCTCTCCTGTCGACACCCTCTGTTCCCAAAAGCTACGGGTAGCATTTGGCCAGTGACTAGACAAGTCTATTTTTAGTAACTTTTTATGCCATATATTCTATTCCTGTCACTACAGAGTACTCATGCAAATGTACGTAGGGCTGCTGCTGTTACAAAGCTGCAATTTCCTGGACTGCATTAATTTTACTACAGTAGATTATGACAGAAATTATAATGGTAAAGAAGTCTTCACTTACACAAAGGGAGGCGTCTTCTGTTATTTGTAACTGGAATTGCAGTTCTTGTAAAGCTTAGTTATCATCTTTCCTTGATTGCACATCTGTCATTTCTTTTACAGTATTGGTGCTATTTCCAGTTAACCTTATTTTTAGAATAATGGAGGAATTTTCAGTCTCAATTAAGAAGCAGTTCACACTGGAAAATATAATCCTTATTGGCAGGAAAATTGTTTATGGGTTTTAAATTCCTTTACAGTCCAGCTCCATCTCTATGTGTTACCATAACTGTTAAGCACTTTCTTGGTTGTCTTGAAGACACCAGCTGCTTTCAAAAATCTTTATTTAATATATTAATCTCCTCTTAATCACATTACATATACTCACGATTCTTTCCTTTGTTATTTGTCAGAGGTTGCTACCCAATAAGTATTATATTATTATTAAATATCTATAGCATATCTAAATATGTAGATCCCTTTCTTCTGTAAAATCATTCCATTTGTTTACTAATGTCAGTCAAATGGCATTTGAATAAACTTTTAATTCCTTTTTTCTAATTTATTTTCTATTATTGAACGGATTAATGTTACAGAGATAATTAGGTAGTTTTAAATTTGTTAGACACTTCTAAATGTTGGCATCATATATAATTTTAATTTGATGTGTGATTTTTAGTTCTATGGGGCAGTTTGAGAGGAACGAGGAAAATATTGTACTACACTTTTATTTGAGCATTTTTTTTCAGTTTCCAGTGGAGTTACTTTTTAGCCAGAAACACCTCTGAGTCTTTGGTCGTGAAACCAAGCAATATCAGGCTCAGTCCATACCTGGGTAAGATCCATTGAAGAAAAGCAGGTAAAGATCTGAAGTAACTTGTGGTGCTTCCCCAGACAGAACCTTTTGCTTTGAGAAAGAACAGAGCTGCTGTACCCTCCTGGCACCTGGTGGACACTAAGTATAAAGAAGGAAACTCCAAATTGAAGTCAAGGTTACAGCAGCTTTTGATCATGAGTTATCCCATGATACATATCACAAGAATGGCAGCATCTTGGTCAAACCCCAGTTTGGATAATTAAGCACCTGACTTGAATTCCCTTTGCCATTTCAGTCTCAATGAGCAGCCTTCTTCAATTTCAACTGGAACTCATGTCATGCAACATGTTCATTAAAGTGTAGCTCTATTTCAGGAATGGATGAAGTGATAAACATACAGTTCATGATTTTTCTAAGACAATAAGAAAGAGTAACAAGGCCTGTCACTCTGGTTATTTTATGCAAGCACCAATCTCTGTTTCAGGTAAGTAGCATCCTTGATCATAATGCTTAATAGATTTATGACAACACTGTAAATGGTACTGCAAAGACTGTTCCACACAGACATGGATGGTGTGGATTGAAGTGGCACAGTGCTCCTTTTTAAACCTAGCTGCATTTGTTAACATTGTACATAGAGTGTTTGGAAGAGGGACACAAAGATGGTGAGGGGCCAAGAGGGGAAGCTGTATGAGGAAAAGCTGAGGTCCTCTGGAAAAGAGGAGACTGAGGGGAGATCTCATTGCAGTGCTGAACTTCCTCATGAGGGGAAGAGGAGGGGCAGACATTGATCTCGTCTCTCTGGTGACCAGTGACAGGACCTGAGGGAACAGCATCAACGTCTGTCATGGAAGATTTAGGTTATATATTAGGTAAAAGTTCTTCACCCATAGGATGGTTGGTCCCTGGAACAGGCTCCCCATGGAAGTGGTCACAGCACCAAGCCTGACGGAGTTCAAGGAGCATTTAGACAATGCTCTCAGGCACATGGTGTGACTCTTGGTGCTGTCCTGTGCAGGTCCAGGAGATGGACTTCAGTGATCCTTGTGGTTCTCTTCTAACTCAGCATATTCTGTGATTCTATGATTTTATTAAATGTGATCAGGAGCAGCCATACTGAACTGATGATCTTTGAATCACTAGCACTTTGGAAGTAAATATTTGAGATCAGACTGGGGTAGTGAAAATCCTGGTGATGGCATGTCTCCAAGGTAAGCTTTTCTACTGGGAGCTGCCAAGAAAGATGTTGCTGCAGGAAGAATGTACAGATGTCAGAAGTCTGAATGAAATTCTGAAAGAGCATTGCATGCCTTGAGCTCATCTCCACTCTGGCTTGGGGTTCTGCAAGGCTTCTGTGAGTTAGAAAAGCTCCACATAACCAGACGGGAAAGAAAAGAGTTTGAGGCAGAATGAGTTTACTCTAGATACCCGGAAATTAAACTGTTTCCATGTTTGCGTCTAAATATTGGCTGCACCTGCAGAATCTCTTCAACGGATGCTTTTCATAAAGAAATAATTTCATTTTACAGATATGGAATCTTATTGTGTGCCTCTCAGCATGGAATGCAAGGGTGGCAACAGCTAGTCTAATTACAGCCACCAATAAAGAAGAATTTGTAATTTAGCACAAAACATGGTAGCAATGAGAAAACAGACAAATTAGAGGCCTAGCATATCTTCAGCTACTAGAAAGCTGAATCTTCTGCTATAAGAATAGAAATAACAGAAATATTTTTTTTTGCCTGTATCTTGCCTTTATCTAGATCTTATCAATACATAGATTGTAAAGGGAAAAGCAGAAACAAGTATTATTCTCCCATTGATGGAAAAGATGTGAGAATCATACCAATAGTTATTGTGAGCTTCATCAGAAGAGCATTACAGCTTTTTGATACAAAACTCAATATCCTTCTGGGAAAGGGTAAAACAGAACCAAGATTTGCTTATCCTTATCAACTGATCAATATTAAGACTGTCAGGAAAAGATGCACGTCCTATAACAAGGAGAAAGAATGCAGAATACTGCAATTAAGGTAGCAACTGAATAGAAAAAAAAACCCCTTTACCAGTACTACAAACAAGTTTCAAGACCCATGGAGTTGAAAAAGGTGCAGTGAAATGAGTGTATTTCATGCCATTGCAGTATCTCTGTAAGTAGGTCCCCCAGTGAAGAGCAAATAAATATGGAGTCTGCACATTGTTAGCACATAATGCTTGAAATAGGATTCCTGTGATCTTTTTAGCCGGGGAAAAGAAATGAGAGTTAGTTGATCCACTGTATCTCTCCAAATTCTGTTGTGATGCGCATCAGCTTTGTGAGCCAATGACAATTTTTTTTTTTTTGTGATCGTGCTATCAGGTTACTCACTTAAGTTATAATATTTTTCTCTCTCCTTGTAGAGCTGGAAGATCTTGCATTGTGCTTCTATTTAATGTGCATATAGCAGTTTGGATAGATTCCACTTCCCTTATTTCCTGCAGGCAGCTGTTACAATTCCAGCTCTGCCTTCCTTCCACAACCCCTCCCAGATGACCTGCTGTACCATTTGAGGTCTCTACTACGCTATCTATTATAGATCACAAACAAACCAAATAGCTTCTGTAAGAAATGTATCAAATCTATGTTCTTTGATATGTCTTTGTCATTCAACAGTGATCTAAACCTCTGGGCACATTACTGTAACAGTGACAGAGCAAGAATTAATACAATTCTCCAACATATTTTTGGAGAATATATTGGAAATTGAAGAGTTGGGAGAACAAAGCCACTGGTTTAGGATTTCCGAGGAAATGGAAAATTTAGTTCTGCCACAGATTCAAGCTCTAAAAGTAGCTTTCTTTCCTCCTAAAAAAAAGAAAAAAACAAAACCAAACAACAACCAAAGAAATTGACTCAGAAGGAATAATACCATTTATTTCTGTAAGCATCACTTGCTTGTAAGTATGGAAAATTATTTTTGTGAAATGCTTAATAAGATGAATGGAAATGCACATCAGCTTTGGGTTATTGTTGCTTTGGATTTGAAGAAACTGTTGGATTTTCTCTTTTCTTCTAGATGATACACTGCTAAGGTATTGAAAACCCTGGCTAGTTGCTTATTAATAGGTTCTATCAATCTGGAGATAAAAATTCATGAAGCAGTAGAAGAGAAGGATGGAATGATGGGATGGCTGATGGTAAGTACCAACGCTGGTTTGAAATGTTAGAAGTAGTGCTTTTGTACCTACAGCCCTGTAGTTATAATGTACAGCTTATTCTTTCTTCATTTACCAAGGACTGTATCCTTTGCATGTTCTGCACCGTTCCAAATAATTCAATTTTCTCATTTCAAATCAATTATAGTTTTACTCCGTGTCATCCCTCTCTACAATTCAGTTGTAAATCACTCCATGTGAGGAAAATCTGTTGTCAAACTCAACTACTTAATTTGATCTTTGTTTGTAAACGTTGGAGTTGTGATAGTTTTATTTGGAGTGTATGCAGCAATGTCTCTGCATGTCAATCAGAATATTTGTAGGGCCCACTCAGTTTGGCATTCCAGTGCAGAATTTTGGAGTTTGTCCATCTGTTTTGTTAATCACTTTTAACCATCTCATTGCCCCGCTACTCATATTTACAGCTCCAAGTCCTTACCCTGGTTTACCTCTTGCTTTGTCTTCCTCTCTAGTTTCTCACTCAGCTCACCCCAATTTTCTCTTGCAGCCTTGCTTCTTGCCAGAGATACCTCCTAACTCCACCTATCTATGATAGGGATCAGTGATGCTTTGCCTCCTTCTCTGACTACTCCTAGTCCCATTGTTCATCCCCCAGTTTTAGAATTCATAGGATCATAGAATAGTTTGGGTTGGAAAGGACCTTTATAGGTCATATAGTCCAACCCTCTGCAATGAGTAGAGACACCATGCACTAGATCAGATTGCTCAGAGCCTTGTCCAACCTGACCTTGAATGTTTCCAGGGATGGGCCATCTACCACCTCTCCTGCAACTTGTTTCAGTGTTTTACCACCGTCAAATTCCTCTCCCTTTGTCAAACATGCTTTCTCCAATTACCTCTACAATTTTCTCCATTGGGTCGAGACATTCCTTCCTCTTGTCAAAGCCATGGTATCTCTCTCCGACAATCACCTCGATAGTTCTTTTCAGAGTTCTCAGAGTTTTCCCTTTCCTTTCCCTGTGCCAGGGTCACCTGATCTCTTTTCTGAATATTGTGGTTGTCTTTTCCTTGTCCTTAGTGCACTCAGGCAGATTCCTTTCTTCCCCCCTCCAAGGGTACCCAGCAGATAAGAGCACTAGAGGTGGGTGCCAGTACCCACTCCTGTGGAGAGTGCTGGCAGTCCACGGTTGAGATTAGAGGATGGGCCTAGATTGGTACTTCATCCCTGTTCAGCAGACTGTCTGACACAGACAAATATTTTTGGTTGAGCTGTGACAGTGATGAAAGAATTATGTATGTTAGAAATGATGGAGAGAATTCTGTATGCTGAAAAGTTATGCAAAAGTATAACTGTATTTTATTGATATAAGAATTTATAGTGCACAAATCACAGTGCAAATACTTATATATTTGTCTTGAAGTCTATGTACAAGTAAAATCCAATTTTAAGTGGAATGCTTATTATTGAATGCTACTTTGAGAGTCTCAGAGATTGTAGTAACTGTCCCATTACTCATTTTAGCAGTTTAAGGAGTACCTAGGGTTCCTCTTGTCTTTTCTTTCATTATCATGATATATGGGAAGATCACCTGGCAAAAAAAATGTCTGCTTAACACGTGACACTCTCTTTCCTGGTTTTACAACAATAAGATGAGCTATAGTTGGCAACTCCACAGCGTAGAAAGTAAATAAGGAGCATGGTGGAAATAAAAGAGCATAGTGAAAATGACAGCAGCTTCAAGGGTTTTAGCAGAGCCTGGATTATTGGCCAAGATTCTTTCCAGGACTACACCAGCAAAATGTGATCACATCCAGTGCTAACCCTGTCAAGCCCGACTGATAGTGTCTGCTGAATGCATTAAGGAACTGTACTTACATACTGGAAATCCCAAATGTCCAATTTTAAATATTTTTTCCTCCTGCAAAGCAGTGTGAAGAGCTGCAGCTTGGATTTTTCTTTTTGCTTATTGTTTCTGAGCACCTAGAATGCATTCAAGTCACCTCTTGCCAAACAGAGATCACATCTCAGTCATATAGCCAAGAAAAGTGCTTAAAAGTCCAGACCTGTGGGTTCTTATGAAAGTTCACCATTCTAGCTTGCTAAAATTTAAGAAAGCAAAACAAAAGCTCACAAAACATCTGCTGAGGCTGGCGAAAATGTGCTAGCACTAGCAGACACATTTCTCAAAAGCAATCTTCACGGAAACCAAGGACATCTCCATGTAACAGCCACAGTTTCTCCATATCCCAGCATTAGTAAGACAACTGTGAGTGAGTGACTCTGAATCTATTTGCATGAACAGAAACCTAAGATTTTTTTACAACTTCTGATTTTACAAATAGAAAAGATAAATACATTGGTCTTTGTAAGCTCAAAAATATCAAATCCAGAAATAAGCCCCACTATTTTGTTTAACTGATAAATGACTCATTACAGATTTTGTTAAGTGATTTTATACACATTAGGTCCTGACTCTTGCCAGATTTGTGTTGAAAAATTACTAGAAAAGTTTCACAGATGAGGGATCTCAGCTGCAGATGTCCTGCTGTGAAACTCTGATAGCACTGTTTCCAGCAAACATAAACAAACAATAGGAAAATCTCAGCTAGTTCATTTACTGATATAAGTGAACTTTCAGACAGTATGCAGTACATATACCACGCTGGGAGATTTTTAGAAGCCTAACAGCACTTGCCATATTGACCTTTATGTTCTGTGGACACTTCATTGCAAGGTCATGTATACTCCTTCATTCATGTAGACTAATTGCAAATGTTACTGCCAGCCAATTTTAGGGCATAAAGAAAAGGAGAGTTTAACTACTTTTTGCTTCAGTATCTGGGCTCAGGTGACCCAGATTCACTGATTATATAGCACGTAAATCAGAAAACTCTCAACAAAACCTTAGCAAAACAACAGAGCCATTTCAACAGAGTTTCATGTACAGATGTAACCAGCCTATAATTCACTTTAATGCTCTGTAAGAAACATCTTGTAGATAATAGAGGGGAATGAGATACATGCTAACATAAAAGCAGTAAGATAGATTCTTTGCTTGACCAATGTTTTATATCATTTAGCTGAGTAAGATTTGGATAGTCTTTACTGCTGTCATGAAAACTGTCTACCAAACAGCTTATTGGCTTTGCAATTGAAGAAATAAAATCAAGATTTTTAGAGAGTGACAGAAGTAGCGGGGGTCCCACCTCAGCTTACTTATGAATGAACAAACGACCTTCCTGATGTTCAGATGTTACTAAATACTGTGACACCACTGGGAGAATGATACTAGAAAGGATGTCAAAGTGCAGTACTTCAACTAGCCATGCATGCTTTCCTCCCCAGAAAAGAAGTATGAAAGAAAGCGAACACAGCAGCTGCTTAATTCACTGTCCAAGCCAGCTGACATCACAGGTATGAAGTTATTGACTTCAGTGACTAAGTTGACAATATTCAGTCGCATTGCAAAAGTACCCCTTAATTCTGAAAGTTTCGATTTTGTCAGTGTGTAAGACAGTCTGTACTTAGTACAGAGCATCTTACAGCTATCATTGATTTCAATGGGAGGCTCAAGTTCCTACAGAATGGATTAATGAAGTCATAAATTTTAACACCAGAAAGGGCCATTATGGTAATCCAGTCACACTGCTTTGAATTCTGAAAGTCAGTAAATGCTGCTTGCATGAAGCCTATAAATTAGATCTGAGCTAACACATATCCATAGGAAGTATTTCAGTCTTGATTTAAAGACCTGTGTGACAGCAAACCTATCAGATCCTAGAAAAAGTGCTTCACAGTTGGTTACCTCAGATTTCAGTTCTCTTTTTTTTTTTTCCTTTCGACTTCTAACCATTATGTTTCATTATGACCTTATCTGTTAAACCACCCTTTCTACTCAGGAACTAGACAAGCTGAGCTTACATGCAGGAAGGCTCAAGCTAGGTGCTTGTAAGACCATCAGAGAGGAAAAACAGAATTTGTGGGAGGGAAAATGCTGCTGAGCTGATGAGCTGGCAGATCAAGAGGCCCCTGAGGAACCAGGGATCCTGGTGCAAGCAGGCAGGGAGCAGGCAGAGAGCAGGCAGGGAACAGGGAGGGCCCTTGGAGCAGGAGCAGGCACAAGCAGGGAGAGAAGGTGGCACAAATGCCACTCTGGCAGTCCCACAGAGACATCTTGACTGCAGGTCCCCATGATGGCAGTTTCCCCAAATTCAGACTTTTTTTTCCTTTTATAAGAGGATTTCTGATCAGCCAGCAGTCTTTGGTCTCCACCCCCTAGGCCATACTCACACTTGGCAATACCGGAGAGTGTCATTTTCTCAGGTCTCAGCAAATGCCTCCTCCTGCTGCTTGGTTGATCCTCTCTAGCTCAGCTGCTGCTTCCCTTTGATAGGCTCAAAGCAGTCATCTCCATAACTTGTGATATGTTTTTTTCAAGCAGTAATTTGATATCAGTTAGTTTATAATGCTAGGTCCTCTGTTTTCAGTATTTTCAAGGCCTTTGCTGTTATCCCACATTAAACTCCAGTTCATAACAGCCGTCTTGGCACAAAGCTCCAGTTCCCAGGACAGGCTCTCACCACAGGCTGATAACAAGCACTGCAGGCCAGAACTGGGGCACTGAGCCCGTGGCCTGCAGCTAACAATGGAAGTGCTCTTCTTAATAGCTTTCATTTATTCCAGGTTTCATGGCAGCAGAGGAAACTCACCGTTAGCTGTCAGTGCAGCGTGACCTGTCCAGCATTTATGGTACCGCTGTTCTCAAACATGTACTCCCTCATACTTGGAGTGCACTAAAATCTCCACTTCTGTGTAAATTTGAGTTCAGCTATGTTAAGTGTTGTTCAGATGAGGCTAGCTTTAATCAACCTACCTTCATCAACTTAGCACTTTCCATTTGGTGACTTGAGGTATTTATTTGGTCGTTGATATTTATTCTACATTCTTTTGGGTTACTGCTAAAGATATGGCAGAAGCCTGGACTAAAAACAATGGTCACTACAGAGACTTCACTGGATCCCTGTAGTGACTATTCTTTGACTGGGGATAGCTCTGCTGGAGGGAAGGAACCTCTGCTGTAGTCCCTTAAAACACTGGAGAGCTCAGCCTGCTTGAAGGACAGAGTGTGTCATATGTCTGAACATCTAATTACAGTGTCTTGTGTGTCAAAAAGAGGATTTTTTTTTTTTTTATTTTGCTGTCATTTCTAAAGTTCTGAAAAAAACCCCTGGAAATGTGGAAGGTTATATGTTAAGGAAACTCTCCCATCTGACCATTCTGATGGGAATCTGGGAGTGCCACTTGCACCATTCCAGATTTTGACTGCTGGGACAGAAGTCCCTTTGCAGCAAGTAGATCCGGTGACCTGAGAGGTTTGACTCCCTGCACACCCTACACTCAGACCTAAGCTTCCCTCATCAGCTTGAATTCAGGTTTCCCATAGCAGAGTCCCAATTGTTCCTTTAAGTAATTTAATAGTGGTGCAGCAACTTACACAGCTGTGTGCCTCCTGGGAAGGACCCCCAACAAAGAGATCACTGGGGTTTTATACCCTCACAGTCTGTGCACCCGTGCTTCAAGCACCTCTTGGTCCAGTGGTGTGGGTTTTGGTCTGGGATCTTCTCTTTGTTCACTGGGTCCTGCAGAGTCTCTGACTCTGTCACTGACCACCTCTGCCTGGCTGGTGTTGCAGATCCACATGCCCTTTGTCAGGCAAAAGGTCAGTGTTCCCTCACGGCTCGCTGCTTATGGTTCCAGCCATCCAGGGCACAGTGAGCACGTCTGAGCTGGGTGTATTCCTCAACAGTCCTCCTGCTAATACACTGAAAGGAAAAAGACAAAACTTTCGAGGCATTTAACCACTGCCTTTACATATAACATTATTACAAGTAACAAACATAAAATTAAGGCTAACGAGATTGCCATGGGGCAGAGTACAAGTTCATAGATTCCTGTTCACAAATACTCAAATGATTCCAAATACAAAACCACCAAGGATTCTCAGAAGTCTTTTACTTGTCAACTGATTGATCACCCACTCTTCATTTGACGTGAGAGCAGTGTGTCCAGTTTTCCTTACCTAAAACTTAAACAGCAAAACTTTAAACAGCAAAATAAGGACATAGTAGGAAAGTATATGGCCTGCTCATTTTGGTGCTAACTTGGATTTTCTAGAGAATACCTTAATCAAAACTTCATCTCCAGGCTATATATTATACACCTGTATTTCAGATGGCATGTGCTGATATCATTGAGCGTATTCTTTTCTGCTCTTACGTGCTCTTTTTGCATCTATAAAACATACTGTGTCAACAGTACAGTTTAAAGGCAAACAAAGGTTGACTTCATTCATTTATTGAGATGCTGAAAAAGCCAGCTGTTAAATTATTTAGTATAAAATATCTACCTTTAAGTGGTATTTGCAAAAGTATAGTCAAGGGGCCTGGCACCACTGGGTGACGGGTCACTGCATGTTGGTTAATTGCCCACAAATCCTGCACAAGTATACAGGGTCTTCATCTAACCTATTCTGGTTTACAGGCAACACAGGAGTGTTATATGCAGACACACATGCTTTCAAATTCCTTTGTCTAAGTATTGGTCTATCTGGTTTTGGATACTTTTCCCAGCTTCCAGGGGAATAGGATAGTGTCTCACAGAGGGTGGCACATCTGCCTTGTTTTGAATGCGTATGGCTGTGCTGACACCAGCAGTCCCCCACTTGTAGAGGTTTTACCCCAGAACTCTGATAGTACAGCTTTCAGTATTTCTAGTATCTTCCGTTCACTTTTGAAGCTCTCAGTAATCACACTCAGTGCCACTATTAAATCCATCCCTTCTGGTGACAAATGCAATTCTGCATCTAAGACTGGTAGAAGGTCTCTCCCTAATAAGCACACTGGGGAATCTTTTACTAATACAAATCTTCCCTGTACACTCTTATTTCCTATCATGGCTAATACAGGTTTACTCATATTTTTCCCTCCCTAGTGACTCCATGTATGAATACTTTGTCTGTGATTACTGACCCTTTTGGGGCAAAGTTTAAGAGGCATAATGTGGCTCCTGTATCTACCAGAAATTCAACGACACCCACTCCCTACATATTGTATGTCCCTGTTGATCTAGGTGTTCTCCACAAATTGTATATTTCTAATTGTATTGTTCCCTCAAATTCAGTAGAATTGCTGGCCTCTAGTCATTGTGACAATCTATCCTTGCACAATTACTCCCCCACTTGGTTGGAAAGGCCATTCTCTTTGCCTGTGTCCTAAATTTCCACAACAGTAACACTCCATTTCCACATTCCTTCTCTGTCTGCTTTTGCTTTCTGGCTTAGGTCCACTAATTGTATTTGATCTTCCTCTCTTTCATTTTCTCCCCTGGAGATTTCCTGTCAAGGCAACAGCCATCAGATTTTCCACTTTCTCCAATTTCCTTTTCTCCTCTACTGGCTCTGCCCTCTGTTTCTTCTTTTGCCCATCATACACGAATACTGCAACACATGAATTTTCTATAGTTTTACTCCCTGCCACCCTGGCATATGCTCCTTAAAATACTTTTGGCTGTCTGGTGCTGCCTGACCTACAAAGACACTAATTGTAAGTGCACCATTAAAGTTTTGTGAAGACATTCCCCCATATTCTAGCCAAACCTGTTGGAGGCAGCCCCAAAAATCTCTAGAATGTTCATCCATTCTCTGTCTACATTCTATTACTTTAGTCCAGTTAACCCTTCATTCCCCATGATAATATTGCTTCAACCAGGTTTTGAACTCTTGTCTGACATACTGGCCTGTCCTCTGCAGTATTATCATTCCAACGTGATCATTCACTGGCCAGGGGTTCCTGTTTCCTTCTGCTTGCTGTGCCAGTTCTGCTTTGCTATTAATTATTTTTTCCCTTTCACCTGACCTGATCAGAACAGTTCTTTCAAAAGCACCTGCATGTCCGCCCAGCTTGGGTCATGTCCAGTACATATATTACAGCTGAGCACATTTCTTGCTATCTTCCCTCAGCCTTGCCATCTCACTTCTCTATAATGCCAAATCACTCGTACTTCATGGGTGTTTGGAAAACCCTTGGAGTAGCCCCACAGGAGGAAAGTGAGATGGTGTTGAAGGAGTATTTAAAGGACAGGGCAGTGCTGAGGCAGAAAGAGTACCGGGATTCCTGTTTTGGAGATTAATCCCCGTGATCCAGCAGGGCGGTGCCGATGCAGGGTTCCTGCTTTGGGGCTCAGCCCCTGCCACTGCAAGTGTCACCGTCAGTTTGGCTTCCTTCTGCTAACTTCTCATCCGTGCACAGCTGTTCCAAACAGAACAATAATCCATGTGATCTGGGAATCCATTTTCCAGACATTGCCACTGGAAAGTTAATTTGTGTAGATCAAGAAATTCTTGTGATGGCCATTGTTCTGCCGAGCTACCACTACAGGTTACAGCCGGCCAATGCTCCCGGCACAATGTTACTGCCTGCTCTTTGAATAACAGCAGAGTCCCAGATGTGCTGCTAACTTTGAAGTGATTTAATCGTGGTGCAGTGACTTAGCGAGCTGCGTGCCTCTGGGGAAGGACCTTCCCAAAAAATATCACAGGGGTTTTATACTCTCACAGTCTGTGCACTCGCACTTCACACAGCTCTTGGTCCACTGGTGGGTTTTGGTCTGGGGTCTCCTGGCTGTTCATCAGGTCTCACAGAGCCTTGCGGTGACCGGCCACGCCCTGGCTGGTGTTGCCGGTCCCCAAAGGGCCTTTGCCCATTCACAGCTCATTGCCTGGGTTCCCGGCCACTTTCCCCAGCCAGGGCACAATTTGCAGAGCACACCGAAATATCTGCTAGCGGTGCTTTTTAAACATTATAAACCAGTACTCTATTTTAAAATAGATATTCAAGAATATGTACTAAATGTCATAATATTCATATACAGATACATGTGTAGACAAATATATGCCACAGACAAACTGATACAGAGCACATATATGTTAGTCAAACCAAATCCAACACGGATTTGTCCCTATCCTGGATTAGCAGAATATTTACAAGGCCACCCTAGTACTTTCCAGTGCTACACTATTTTCCTAGCTAAAAGCCAATTGTCCCCCTTTTCTTTTCCTAGCTGATCTGTGATCCCTTTTATTCTAACAAGCTGGAAATAGCAGGTGGAGGTAAAGGAAAATTGTATTTTCAGGTATTGACATATGAATCTGAAAATTGTTTACATTTTTACATAATTTTAAAGGGTATCAAAAAAAATTAGTGGTTCTATACAACGAGAGAGTTTGATATGTTATGATTCTGTTTTATACTCATGTCCTTTCTTTACATTTGTCACTGTACTTCACAGAATCTCAGAATCGTCTAGGTTGGGAAAGATGTCTATGATGTAAAACTGTTAATCCAGCACTGCCAAGTCCATCACAAAGTCTTGTCTCTAAGCAACTACTGGTTTTTTAAGTATCTCCAAGGAGGTATTCTTATAGACATTCTATTCATTAAAATGTAAAACGAGTAACAGCAATGACTTTTAACAGTTAAGGACAAATGCACTGTTCCATTACCAGGTTTTGCTCAGTTTGAGTAATTTTAAACTCCATTAAAATATTAACTTTTATAGGCTGTATTTTGCCCATATCAACTAAATGTTCCACAAAATAGTGTTGGTGCTTGCACTGAACAGAAAAGCATCTCACTACGCAACAATTTGTAGTTCCCACTTTGAGGTGCTAGTTTGACCCCAAACACGAAGTCTGGCTTTTTACTGTAATAAAAACGTTACACTTTCTGAGGAGTAATTTCATAATGGTGAGGAGATATGAGCACGGCAACTTAGAAAATCGTGAGCCTTTCTGGTGTTTTTGAACTTCTTGAGAAAAACTGGCACCCGCAGCACATTGCATTTTGCGCAGAAATGAACAGGTTAATTTTTTTTTTTTTTTCCTTAATGTGATAAATTGCATAAAAACCCTAACCGGTTCCTTTCTCACCTCCCTAACAGGATCTACCTCTATTTGAGCTAAACCTATGGCTTTTTCCTACTGCAGGCTTGTCCGCAGGAGTCCTTTACCAGGACATTACGGCAGGAGCGAGTAGCCTCGCAGATATCAGCGGACAGAAACACTCACACCCCCGGAACAAACCAAGCGCTTCCTCCCCGGACCACGACCCAAGCCCAGGTCCCCGGGACCAGGCGCTGGGGCCGCGCCGCTCCGGCCCCTCACGCCGCGGCTGAGGCGGAGCCNACGCGGGGCCGGCTGGGCTCGGCGTCCCCTCTCCGCCTTCCCTCGCGGGAAGCGCCGCTCGGCAGCGCGAATAGCTCGGAGGGGCGGGAGGGACGGCGGCGGCTGTGAAGAAGGAGGGAGCAGCCCTGGCAGCGCCCTCGCAGGGGGACGAGGACGGCGGTAGCGAGAGGGGGCGTGCGGGCAGCGGTGTGGCAGCCGGGCAGCGCTGCCGGCAGCAGTGCTGGTCGTGCGGGCGGCCTGCGGAGCTCGCCTTGCCGTGGCCTTGGGAGCCGGGCGATGCGCGGGAGCTGTGACTTAATGCTGGGCCGTTGGCGTGATATTCGCGTTTTGGTACTTCGGTTTTAAGTTAAAGAAGGTGTGGTTTTTTAAGGCATTTTAGATGAAAAGCCTGCATAGGGGCTCCTGCTGCCCAGCCTATTCTGTTTCTTCATTCCAAGTGCAGTTGACCTGAACCGAATTTTCATGTCCTGTCGAGCCATAATAAAGTATCCTATGTGCTCTTACAACGCTTAATATGAACTTGTAACACTTTACCCCATTTGACTTACCCTATTACAATATATGAATATAATTAAGTAGGTCTGATAGATGGATTCTGTTGAGTTTCACAGTTATTATAACATTTTTGTTAAGCCTTTCTCATTGCTAGTGTATTGATACGGCCTTTTCCTTGTCTGGCTTTTTTGGTATGTAATGAAATAGGCCCATCTGCACCCTTTTATCAGAGTGTTAGAGAAGAAAGGAGTCAGGTTGTATACTGTCATTAAATCTATAGGAACTTAATGTTTTGAGTTGCCTTTTCCTCCCTCAGATTTGGTCGAAATTGAAGAGGGGTAGGAATCAAGCATTTTCATAGGTGGCTGGGGCACATGGCGCGTTGATTGGGAGTGGCTGAGGAGCAGAGGGTTTTTACACCTAGAGAAGGTGATAATGGTAGTCCTCCACTACCAAGTGATGGGAGGGGTATACACAAGGCAGAGCCCCATTCTTCCCAGTTGGGAGAGGCAGGTGACTTATAGGCACGTTTGCCTGCTTGAAAAATACATTCCTGGTATGTGCATTGATAACTGTTTACCAGAGAGCAAAACTGTTTGTAAGAATTAACACAAGGTGCATCTCAACCTCTGAAAATCCAACACCTTCTCCAGCTGATGGTACTTGTCTCCACAACCCCCCCTTTCCACCACCTATACTCTCCGCTGTGTATTTGTGTGTGCCTTTTATGGTCTGGATTCCCTTCTCCTTTATTATGTTAATTTTAATGAACAAAGCTGCTTTTCTGTCATACTCAGCTTATCCATCTGTGAGGCTGAATGCTTAACATAAATCTTTCAGTACGAGCATTCTTCCCACCTCCCTTTGAAAAGTTTCATTATCATTGCCATCATCCTCAGCTCAATTGTGTCAGTCAAGGGTGAAGGACAGGAAAAGAGTACAGGTGATGAATAGCAAGCAGGATGTTTAATAATCTTCATTTAAGAACACATGAGAAGAAGAGAAGACTATGGGGTAATCTGGTTGTAGTTTCCACTGTGTAATGGATGGAGCCAGACCCATCAAAGTATAGAGAATGAGCTAGAGACACAGCCTGAAGGGTAAGAAGAAAAATCTTCATGGGAAGAATAAGGAAAAATATTTTCATAGCAAGAATCATTAAATATTGGTAAAGAAATTTCCTAGAAAGGTTGCAGAATGCCCATCCCTGGAGACTGCGCAGTCACCTGAATAAATTTCAGGTTCATCTGAATTAACATAACCTGATGTAGCTTTGAATTTGGCCCCACTTTGAGCAGGAGGTAGAACTAGGTAACCTCTGGACACTGTTTCTCACCAAACTGTTCTGTGATTTTCGAAATGAAGCATTGACTTACAGCCTAGAAATACATAGGTACTTTTATCAAGTTAAGATCTTTTGGATTTTTGTTTTCGAAATCCCATTTTGCTTTTAGAAACTTTGTCTTAAGGATGGGTAAACTCAGTTTTTAATTTTAATCTGCTGCTTGTGTAATTAAAAAATTGCACATCTTTCCTGTGAGATTTGAGATTTTGATGCCCAGATAACCTTTTTGAAGGCAACAGGCCAAGGTCTGCTGCATTGATGAAGTTCATATGTATTTTTATTAATAACCTGGCATAAGTTTTTCTCTTCTTCAGAGAGAGAAAGAAAAGAAAAGGCAGTTTGCATCTTTTAAGAAAAAATATAGCCACTTCAAAAATGTGAGGATTCAAACCGGCAGTCTCACAGCTAAACGATTATACTGATTTGTTGATGTTTGTAAATTAGTTTTTCTGTGTGACTTGCAGTCATTTTCTGCAATGACCATAGAGTATCTATATTTAGAAGTAATGTTTTATTACACTGCTTCTCTAACAGCAAAAATTCAAGGCATGAAAAATGCTGTTCCCAAGAATGATAAGAAGAGACGAAAACAGCTGGCAGATGAAGTTGCCAAACTAGAGGCAGAACTTGAACAGAAGCACAAGGAGGAATTAAAGCAGCTGAAGGAAGCTTCACCTGAACAGAATAAGGTAGGTGCCCTAACTTCAGCTGAAGTTGTACAATTTGTATTGGGGCTTTTTTAACGTTTAAAAATGATAGTGAAATAACACTTCAAAGTAGTTATCCTTTTCTTCACAGTATTAGTAACTCCTTTCAACTTAGGAAAGCTTTAGCTGTTCCAGTAAATGGGCAGTGCTAGAAGGGGCATGTAACAGTGGGGGATTTTTGTTGTTGAGCGCTGTTGAGAGAGTGGTTTGGTTGCTTAAAGGATCACTGTAAAGGATATTTCAAAAGCAGGTTTAATATAAATTTGCCAAAGCATGACAAAATTCGATGGCAAGGTTTACTCTGTTACTGAATCCACGGATGAGGCATGCAAGGAAAATCATTACACAAATGCCAAGCTGTAACAGAAGTTAAATGTAGAGTAGAGAGAAAGGGGCACCACCACAAGTAGTATTTGGTGTTGCCTTTAAGGCTACATGAGTAACTCAGTTATGTTGGAGAATTATTTTTTTAAGTTACTGTTATATTGTCATTCTGGTTCTCTTATGTAGGTTACTCAAGTACTGATGACCTTCAGCAGGTGTTTGACTCATCCAGTGTGTTTTGTCTTGCAGTTTTGTTAAGTGTGACTGATTTTTTTGTATAGTTCATACAGTTACTGGGTTAGGTTTATAGTTTTTCTTGAGAAGTTTTAACTCTCTGTCTTTTTCAGCTACTGGTTATGCTTTGATATAGAGGGTGGACTCTTCTGCTTTAATTTTCACAGAACTTGCTAATGGCTGTTTGGATACCTCAGTGGCTGGCATGATGAGGAAAGCTTTTCCTTTCAGCCAGTAAGCAGTGTTCACACTCCTGTATGTAAGAGAACACACAGCTTAAATTTGAGATGCACGGTTCATAACTCTGTTGGGACTGCAAAAAAGTAATGAAATGCAAGACAGTCATTTGGATGTGAAATGCTTTGATGGGTTCTGTGCTATACACAGATCTTCATGGTTAAACTTCTTAAAAATACTCTGGAAGAGAACTTAAAACTGTTTCAGAAGATGCATATCTCAGTTATTTATACTAATAAGAACATTTAACTTTTTTTTTTCTTTTTAGACAGATTCCATTGCTGATGGGGTTGCAAATATAGAGCTTGAAGGAGTAGAGCAGCAGATTCAGCATCCTCGGATATCAAAAGCACAGAAGAGGCGGGTATGACTTCACGTTAAACATTTTACAAATAACTGATTGACATTATGTTCAACTAAACTTAACTGTAATAGCCGAAGTTAAACAGTTTTGCAAGGGACATTACCTGGGTAATTCTGTATTGATGGTGTACCTACTGGGTGCCTTGAAAATCTGTGAAACTGCTGCCTAGAGATATATAAGGATTTTATAAATAGTTGTACTTTTCTATCCTCGGCCATGAGCCGAGAATCAGAATAGGTCAGGAAACGGGAGCCATAAAAAAATAAATTATGTAAAGCAAATTATTTTTGAAAGACTTTCACTAAAAACTTATTAAAGTAGTAATGTAATTGAATTAAAATACTATGTGTAAAATATGCAACTAGTAGAACTTTACGCATTTAACGAAAGGACATCCATACTGATAAATAATAAATTCTTTTAAAATACTGAGTTGTTAAGAAACACTACCTAGTGTCCTGTCTGTTAGGCTTAGATCTGGTTAAATATCAGATGTTGTGATAGATTAACATTCTCGTTGTACCTGCTTGAATATTGGGTCAGGGCCAGGGGAGCACTGCTTTATTGCACATTTCATCCCCTGTTACCTGATAGCTACAAACATGTTAAAAGGATGTTTATAATTCATAGCACCATGTCTAGGCAAACCAGGAACTCTGGTGTAGTTTTCCTGTATTCTGATTGCCTAAACCAGTCTGGTCTTGATTTGTGGTGAATTTTAAGTATGAAAATGGAAAGATCGTTCTCTGTACTGCTTCCTGTTTTACTTGCCTATTTACTTTGGCTCTTGCTCCCTTGTTAACGTCAGCATGAACTTATGAAACATTCTGGGAAAGTAATTTTTTTATTATTTTTACATCCCTTCTAGTATTTTCTATATGCATTCTTATCCATCCTTTGGGTTAGGAGCAGTGTTTTATGACGTAGAATACCTATCCTGAGGGAGTTTCAGTTTCATGACATGAGCTCCATTATGCAATCATATGCTTAAGTGCTGGATCCCACACTTCTTATGAAAGAGTGGTATTTTCTGATGTTTAATTAGAATTCCCATACTTGAGTGTTGAGATAGGTGATCCTGAAGAAAGGACTATGATTAACAGCCTTTGTATGAGTGCTGTAAAGTGTTATTTTGCATGTTGATATAATTAAGATTTCTCTTGTCATATGATTTCGGGTGTGGTGTCGGGGGCAGTTAGGATATATTGGTCACTTAGCATTTGCTAAAGTTTGGGTTTAAGAGATCTCTAATTTGTAGTACTGATTCAGACAAATATTTCATAGGTAAGAATGTACTGAGAAAACATTTAAAGAGTTAGAAGCAAGCACTAAGCCAAGAACTGTGTAGGTATATTCTAAATTTTGACATTTGATGTAATTTTTGTGTGTGTTTAATCTAAGGAGAAAAAAGCTGCTTTGGAGAAAGAAAGAGAAGAAAGAATAGCTGAAGCTGAGATACAGAATTTAACAGGTGCTAGACATCTTGAAAGTCAGAAACTTGCCTCCCTATTGGCAGCAAGGCACTTAGAGATTAAACAAATCCCTTCAGATGGCCATTGCATGTACAGAGCTATTGAAGACCAGCTCAAGGATCACCAGAATTCCTGGACTGTTGCAACTCTGAGGAATCAAACCGCAAAGTATATGCAAAGTCACTTTGATGACTTCCTGCCTTTTCTTACAAACCCTCATACTGGAGATATGTATAGCAGAGGTAAGACTTGTAGCATGTGAGATTTTAAAAACTATTATGACTGTTTCTGATAAATCCCAGTCTCAGTTACGGCTGAATTGGGACTTCTATGGTGTTTGTAACTTTGTCACTTTATGGGTCTGGCTCTGTTCCGTGCAACACAGAATTATGATCTGCTATGAAACTTGGTACACCTGGATCTCTGTAATTAATACATATTTTTAAATTAATCTAGGAAACATTATTCCCCATTAAAAAACCAAAACAAAACAGAACTCGGTGATTACTAGATGATGTGAACTCATTCTGGGATGTGATTTCTTATTATAAATAGCTTGTCTACCAGAGGTGGTTTTTTGGTCAAATTTTATATTGGTGTTTTCAATGTACACAGGAAAGTTGTTAAAAATGGGTGTGAAATTCAAGCCAATCTATTTTATAATGGTTTGAATAGATGCATTTTCTTACTCTACCTTGTTTTTTGACTGCAAGGTATTTTGGAACTGTTTTTTACAAATAGACTAAACTAAAAGATATAAAGAGCTGTAGTGTAGAGCAATGGTGTAGGCTGAGTAAAAACAGAGTTTATGTACCTCTCATTTGAGCAATACATGATTTATTCATTATGCCTGGAACACCACAAAAATGACTGCATAAATTTCCTTAACTTAACGCTACATTTATTTAATAGGCATCGCTGTGGATTTCATGTGGTCACTGGGCACTGTCTCCCTCATGTTGACAGAGATTATTGTCACAGGATAAATGTGTCCCAGGAGAATACTGAATAAAATTTTGCACAGCGACAGGGAATTGTACTTTTCTGTTATAAAGGAAGTGTATGAAAAATCTTCAGAAAATCTGAAGATTCTTCTTTCTCAAAATCTGTTTGTAAGGCTCAAAAGCTTGAGGGTTTGTAATTTACAAATTTTAAACTTGTTTTCTGTAGAATGTGATCTGAAAAGATTTTCTTTAGCTATTTGCAAAGGAACTATTGAGAATAAATACTTCAGAGGTTAAAAACAAGGCAGCTAATTTGGAAATTTAAAAAAACCCCAGCCAACTGTTTAACTACATGCAGTTGCAAGATTTTTAAAACATACCTGGCACCTGGGTAATGTAAGAGCTAGATATACTACTCGCTGTCACATTCTTTTCTTAAGTTTCTAAACATCCTCTGAAACTTAACAGGAAGAAAACTGTATGCAATCTCATGTTCGTTGTTACCTGTTGTTCTCGGAATAAAAAATTTTTAAGTATTAAGAGTACTTCTTTTTATACTCTTTTTTTTTATCCCTCTCATCAGTCTGAAATTTTCTTTTTAAAACAGAATGAGTTTGGGGTTTTTTTGACGACTGTTTTCCTCTGCTTTTCTTCCGTGAACATACATATTTTCCTTTATAATGTGTTTGTACTTTCCTGGCTCTAGTTCTTCATTGCACAATCATTGTTTTTCCTCACTTGCTTGTTCTCAAACAAGTCAAGTACTAAAAGTTGTCTTTTCTTTCCCTGCAGAGGAATTTGAGAAATACTGTGACGATATAGCAAATACAGCTGCATGGGGTGGTCAGCTGGAAGTAAGTATTGTATTGATAATTTTTATTTGTGAAATTCTGAAGAGAGTGAATATACCTTAAAAAAGGGCTTCTTTAGAAAGAATACCTGAAGGCATAAGGGCATATAGTCATAAATAGCTTATGAAGAACTTTTTCTTGTGGTTATAGGTTGTTTTCCCAAAGTAGTAGCTTTTCTGAGGGTGCACCACTGTTCTGATATATTTGACAACATGATATATTTGACAACAGTTAGTGAATTCACTTGGTATAAATATCATTAGAAAGACTGACACTATGGATGGGGGAGTATTGTTAGGTTATTGTCATGTAAACGAGAACTTGAGCTTCAAAAAATACATATTTATTTTAGTTTGTCTAATTTTTTATGAAAGAACAGTTAGCAAATTAATGAAACTAGCCCAATGTTGTATCCTCTAAACATTGATTAGTTTAAGGCAATCTGTTTTCAATTAAAGTTTTAAAAGTTAAAATAATTCTGCTTATTTTAATAAAGTTTATTTTCTGAAAATATGTTATGCTTGAACTGTCTGCTAAAGTTAAATGCCTAATCTTCTGTCTCCTGCCTACATTGTATTTAATCCTATTACTAAATTGTTTTTGCCTTAAAGCTACGGGCTTTGTCACACATTTTACAAACACCTATTGAAGTAGTGCAAATGGATTCTCCTCCCATTATTGTTGGTGAAGAATATTCAGGCAAACCAATAACACTTGTGTAAGTATGTAATTTTATCACTTAAATTTAGTACAGTTATTTCTGTAACAGAGGGCTCAGCTTTGATTCTCACCTGCTCTTTTATTTTCTGTTACATATCTGATGTTGAAACATTGCTTGAATAATCGTTGTGCAGGTCAGAAATTGTTTGTGATTGAAACACTTACTTTGGAGAAATTGTAATTAGACAACATCTGATGTGTATCAGTCACCGATTTAGAGAATGCTTCAAGGTCATTTTACCTGTTAAATAATTACAAAATAATAATGACATTGATACAAGATGGAGGAAACTTTTTTCCCCTCTTCAGAGTATATGTCAAACTGTGCCTGGAAGTCACCAGAATTAATAATTGTCTTTATTAATACTCTTCTGTTTAATGATCCTGTATATTTTTGTTGCTGAAACTTGGCGTTATTTAAATTGTCTTCCAGTGCTGTTACTGTTTGGCATGATGTATACTTTTTGTTAAACTGAACACTATTTCTGTAACTTTTTTTTTAGGTATATGAGGCATGCCTATGGATTAGGAGAACATTACAATTCTGTAAAAGCTCTAACAGACACTGCTACAGGAAACAGCAGCTAGCATACAAAGTTGTACATTTACATGGATAACAGTTGCATCATGGTTTGTTGGGTGCCAGGAAATTCCCAGTAAGACTGGAAAGTGAATGGAACGGATTATAAATTAAAAAAGAAGAAAAAGAAAAAAAAAAAAGACCTGCAAGGTTTGACTATAGATCAGAAATAGCTCTTGATTTAAAACAAAACCAAACCAAAACCACACAACAGTATTTTGGACTTGTTGGTATTATGTTTAGAAGATCTTCTGTAAAATGGTGGCTGTGTAGATAATTTTTTTTTTTCAATAGAGCTTCCTCCCATGCTGCAAGGAAAATACCAAGTAGTAAAAATTTGTTTTGGTTAATCTGCATTTCTGCTGAAGAATTAAGGTTACCTGGAGGTTCCTGTTCCATTATTTCTGTCAGATTTTCACGATAATGGAAGAGTTAAGGCATTTGAAATAACTGATTGTATTTTGGTTGATGGAATATTCTCTACAGTGAGTGCTATCAGGATCTAGTTTTAACAGTGATCCCCTCCTTCACTGATCCTCTTCTTTATTTGGGCAGAGAAGATCTGGAGGCAGATCCAGCAGTAGAATGTCTTGCTTGGCTGAAGGAATTGTGCCATCTTTTTAAAGACTTTCATGTAACATTTTTACCAAGGTTCAGTGTAGGGGTTTTTTTTTTTGCTGTTGACAGTAGGAATTCAACTCTTGTGCAGGAGGAGCATTGTTATTTATGACTGTACATTATAATGTCAGTGCAAGTTAACTGCACTGTTCATTCTCCATAATCTTTCAGCTGTGCATTTTGGTGAACCAGAAATCTTACAGAGCTCCTCAGTGTCCTCACTTCAGGTAGTGAAACTCATCTGAACTCATAATTTATGGATCTACTGATCTAAGCACTTTGTCACCTAAAGCGTGATTTTTATAATGCTTAAAACAGCTGGTTGCACACAGCTGTAGAAATAACCACCTTGGGTTTTGTCAGTAAAATAAAGGTGATCTGGGAAAGAATTAAGTTTATTTTAATTGCTTCTTATGATGCACAGAGACTTGAAAGGTTTTAATATGGCTTGACTTTTTACATTAGAAGTGCAGATTGTTGTCTGTAAATGTGAATTTGAAATTAGGAGCATACTGAAACCAAAGTTGTAATGCAAATGTTTTTTAACAAGAGAAGGGATTTTTATTTTTAAAGCCTTATTCAATACAATAATTGTCTGTATTTTACTGCTGCTGAGTTGGTTTGGAGAAAAGCAGTTCATGAAAAGATTAAACACCTTTGCCCTGGTTTGAGGATTATGACCTAACAGTACGTATCTTGTAGTCCTTCAGTAAAGCTAGCCTGCAGATTGACATTCCTGGAATTTATAAATTAGAAAAACCTGCTCTTACTTAAGAGGGAGATAAGGGATTACTTTATGGGTCAGATTATGTCTAATTTAAAGCACTTTGAGAGAGAGGGGTTGAAAAAAAAAATCAGATAATTACAGCAGGGAACAAGCAGTTCTTTAGGCTGGTGCCTGCCAGGAAAACAAAGTATTAACCAGATCAGGAGGTTTTACATTCTTATTTATCTGTTATAGTATAACAAATATAGCTGGTTTATATACCAAACCAGCTGGCTTACTGTAAAATTTGGTTTACTACCTTGATCATATAAAATGATGGTTTTAATTTCAAACAAAAAATAGGATACAGCAGCATGGAAAAAAATGTTTCTATTCATAATAACATTACAAATTTCACTAAAAATAATAATAATAAGTACTCCTCTCTGCTTTGCTTAGAATTGGTGTGATATAAAATGCACATGCTGCATTTTATAGATAAGCAGTTCATTGGTTTATTTGGGTTTCAGTTTTGTTTGATTAACTGAGAGAGAAATGATGGTGAAATCGGGGAATGCCTGTCCCAACAGTTTGTCATGTTGAAGATGTTTACAGTTTGTATAAAGTTAAATAATTTAATATAGTGAGTGAAAGATCCTTGCTCATGCTGTATGGGACTTGCCAAAAAGTAATAAATTGGTTTATTTGTGGCAAATCTTGTTGTGGTCAGTTTTTTGGGTTTTTTTGTACTCAAATAGTTCACTTATTTCCTAGTATGAATAAGCTTTTCCGTTTAAGTTTTAGGATCCTACTATGTAACATGAATATGAATTCTCAAACAACTGACTGTTTGTATTCAGGCAGACAAAGCTTTACTCTGTGTGAAATCAAGTTGTTTCTGAACAAAATTTATCCTCAGTTTTTTAGCAGTTAAACTTCAGCTCTTCTGAGAAGCTATATTTGAAAATACTGTTGAACTTCCCCATGCATTAAAATGATGAAGTGAAACTGAGAGGGGGTCTTCTCACAATTTAGCTTTTAACTTCTTTGTCAGATTGCATTTTTCTCTGCAGAATAACGCTATTGACTTTGAGGGTGTATTTCAGTAGCTTTCCTTGCTTTTATCTGCAATTCAGGTTCTTCAGCCGCTATTTGTTTTAAGGACTGTTGGGTGTTTTTTTGCAAGATTAATTGAGATTAGTTGCCAGTAGGAACGCTCACATGAACAGGAGGGAAGGTGTCTAGTGATCTGCAATAAATTGTATACAATATTCTGAAAGGGAAGAACATATTTGTTGTTGAAAGCAGTGGTTATGTGTGGCACCCAGTGCTTGTCTTTTTCCCCTTCACTTACTGTGCACCAGTCTCTGCTCTCCTGTCCAGTTGCGTGGGCTGCAGGCAGCCCCAGAAAGGGGCTGGAACGTGGGTGGCAGCCAGAGGGAGTGCAGACCTGTCATAATTTATTTAAATAGCAAATTAATTCATTTAATAATTTATTATTTAAATAGTAAATTAAATTAGTTCAAAGTTTCTTTTTTTAAAGAAAGAAATTATATAAAATGCAATGAAGCAGTGATGTACAATTCTCATAACTTCTTGTATTTATGTATATTAAAATATTGCACCAAAGCTAAAATGGAACTTTTTTATGTTGAGGGTGGCAGAGCCCTGGGACAGGCTGCCCAGAGAGGTTGTGGAGTTTCCCTCTCTGGAGACATTCAAAACCCACCTGGTTCCTGTGTAACCTGCTCTGGGTGACCCTGCCTTGGTGGGGTGGTTGGACTGGATGATCTCCAGAAGTCCCTTCCAACCCTAATGATTCCGTGATTCTGTAAAACACAGTGAAGTGGAAATTTGTTTCACAACCACTTGCTTTGAGGCAAAATTGTCAGTAGGAGCACTTTTTGCCTTCTCTCCATGCTCCATTCTTCTCCCCTTTTTAACAGGCAATTCAACAGGGGCTGTGTGATAGGCTCCAGGAAAAAAAAAAACAGTGCTGAAATTTTGGGTGCATGTAGAAAAGATCCCCTCTGCTCCTATGGTGACTCAAGGAGTAAGATGTGCTGGCAGCAGTGTGACTGGGTACATCTGCTGCCTGTGGGATGGTGGCTCCCCCTCTGCTGTGTTATGCTTGAGTGTAACATTTTATGAATTACGACAGTGGGAATTAACTGGAGCTAAATGCATGCATGCCATTAGTCAGATGGGGTCGAGAGAGGCAATCGTGGCAGTTTGGGCTATGGATTTTACCCAGTTTCTCCTTCAGCAGCACTGGTTGCCTTGCAGCATATGAATTCGGTGGTGTGACTGACTGAGTGAAGACAGGCAGCCTCTCTGTCTTAGGCAGTGCACACCAATGGGGGTGTGTTCAGGGGAGTCCTGCTCTGCAGAGGTGTGCTGGGTTAGCGACATCTGCAGGGGTGCAGCAGCCATCCTGCCAAAGGAGCCAGTGATGAATGTCCCGGAGATGGCCTGAAAGCTTTGGTGAGTGTGGACATCAGTGTCCCATCTGCATCATCTGGGTACTTCGGGCTGTCATCTGTCATAGGCCGTGGAATTGTTGCAAGTACAGCTTTCAGTTTTCAGTCCTTGAAACACAGCCTGCCTTTCTCTGTCTCCCAGCAGATCTCCTGGGCTGTATTTATGAATGACAAGCAGTCTGTGTTTATTACTTAATCTATAAGAAGTTAAGCAGACTTCAAAATAGGATCTGAAATACAGAAGGCATTTTCTGTACTTTCCTTGGCTCCAGTGAGAATGCTAACCTACCAATTCCTTTGTTTTGAGCAACTAATAAAAGCAACAGGTGGGTTATGATTGATCACTAGAGGCATATGATAGATGGACTTTTGAATGCAACTAAAATCCTTAGCAATTACTTCTGTATGTGTAGAAACAGTTATATCATAAAAAGAATTATTCACACACAAAAATATGTGGTAAAATTCAGAATAAACTGATGTAGTCTCTGTGTTGGAGATGAAATACATCAAGGTGTGAATTGAAAAGCTTTAGACGCTTTACAAGTTAAAAAAATGGGAGTGCATAAACTTATATAGGAAGCAGATTAAAAAAATTCCTGGGAGCTATAATTTCTGCAAAGACTCTCTCAACTTCATCAGTTCTGCAAATATTTTGTCATGATATATGAAGGAGTTAGACACATTAAGAATCTGACGGCGCTATGTTTGTCCAGAAATAAAAACCTTTCAGATGTGAGTAATGCTGTTTTGTTTTTTATTGCTCCTTTATTTTCTTTTGAAGGATAGCGTTATGAAAATATTTGAACAAGATCTCTTATTTGAAATTATTACGTAAATCATGAAGATACACTTTAACAATTGCCTTCTGGAAGGCATATGAATATTCTTTTGAGAAGGCTAGGGATATGAAGATTTTAAACTAATAATTCCACATATATATACTTGTATCCTCTAAAATGAAAATATGAATAAAACCTCAATAGTATAAATATGCAATAGTTTGGCATTAAATCCTAATAGGGCTCCATTGAGTGGGGAAAGAGTGAGGGACAAAAGATAGCACATCCAATGAAGAACCATTTTTCTTTTAGCTGTTTGCAGAATGTTGGAGCACAAAAAAGCCAGAAACAGAAGAGGGAGAGTAGTTGTGAACTGGGGATGCCTGCATGAAATGCACAAAATTACTCAGTGTTGAGGAGTATTTTGTGTGCTGGTGGCTGCGTGTGCTGCACGTTGTGTCCTGGCTAGGGGGATGTGACTGGAGCCCCAGGCAAGCTTTGTGAGTGCCCTTTTACACTGCTTTTCAACAATTGCTCCATGTTAACCAGCAGCCTCCAACATCCAGGGTTTGGTGAGCTCCCTGAAAGAGAGAGTGTTCTGTAGGTTCTCTGGCAGCCTACATTGCATCTTCTTCACCGGTTGGTGGAACCACGGACGGTGTCAATGAATTTTAAAAACTTTAATTTAATCTCTGGTATGTTTATCAGTATTAGACATACTGTGCTTAATGTTGCTGATTCCATTGTTGTGCTTGCTTTTTGCTTGATGTGCTGCTTGCGTGTGTTCCATCTGCTTCTGAACATTTTATCACAACTTTTGCAAACAACTGAAGACTTAGAGTCAACTTGGAGATCTTTGAGAAAAACTACGGGGACAAGGAGCTGGAGAATGGACGTAATGGAAGAATGCTTTAAATCCAAGTTGAAAAACTGCTGTTCAGTAAAAAACAATGAAGAGACTGTTTGCAACAGTTTGCAATCGGAGGATATAAGAAAAATCATTTTACTTAGCCTCATCCCTGGCAGTGTTCAAGGCCAGGCTGGATGGAGCTCTGAGCAACCTGATCTGGTGCAAGGTGTCCCTGCCAATGGCAGGAGGGTTGGAACAAAGTGATCTTTAAGGTCCCTTCCAACCCAAACCATTCTATGATTCTGTGATCATTTCAAGGACTGAAATCAAATATGCATTTTAATAAGGGGGGAAAAAATCCAATCCTGTACTGTGCACTGTAAAAATAGATGAGAACTGCTGACTATTATAATAGAATGTAAGTAAACAAGCCAAGAAGATAATGAACTGGTAAAGGTGTAAAGCTTATTTTCTATTTATTAAAGCACTGTACATGTTAATTATATATTGTTAAGAATAAACTCTCAGTAAATTTTAACTGAAGAGTCTTAAAAATTATAAAAGTAACTTCACTTCTAATTTTGCACATAGTACATCTCACAAACATTTCCTTTTGAAGTATTGAAGTGAAGGAATAGATAATCCATAACTATACTGAGTAACTCAAATTATATTTTAAATTTTGAAACTTAAGATTCTGCATGTTGCTCACATGCACATGGACATACAAAAATATATAGACATGTAAAATATATATTCTACGTATTTGGTACTTTCTTCAGTTCATTTTCTAAAGTAATGCAATAGTTAAATGGATTTCTGATGTCAGGGCTGAATGTATCACTGGCATACAATGCACCTGACATTCTGTTCATTCAGTTAATGGCTTCAAGGATAGTTTAACCAAGTGTGACTGGCACAAAATTCACGTGACATTCTGTTCATTCAATTAATGGCTTTGAGGATAGTTTAACCAAGTATTTGAAGAACTGTACACCAAGATTAAAGATATGTATTGAATAACTTTTTATCTCTTAAATATAGTAACCTGTTTTTATAATAGCATAAATCAAAAAGCAAGGTGGGGGATGGGGAATGGGAATATGGGTCTCGAAGCTGGGAAGAAAATTCTTGAGGAGGTTATCAGTGGCCTCAATAACACGTTTTAAAACTGAGCAAGTACCTTCCAACAGCTGGTATTCAAAATTTGATCACATTTTTCTAAAGGCAGTGTGAAACAAATGAGTAAACATGAAGCATGATTTTCATAGAATATTTTAGTTTTAAAGGGATCTCTGGTCATCCTCCAGAGTGACATCCAGCTCACAGCAGCACTAGTTTCAGATAGAGCAAATTATTCTGTCTTTCATTCTATGAGCATCGTCTTGTGTGCGGAAGAAGGCGAGGGAAGGCAACTGACACCTCTGTAGACACAGTCAGAAGAGAAATACATGTTCTGTGTGTTTGCTTCAGGCTGCAGGTCCCTTGTTTCTGTGTCCATGCCAGTCAAAGGGGCCACCTCAGAAATTTTTTGTATGAAGGTTTCCCCAGTTTGAGCTGAGTTTTCCAGCTTCTTCAGGCTCAGTCTCCTAGGTCATAGGGGAGGAGATGTTTGCTTGGGGTTTTCTGGTCACTGATTGATAGAGCCAGCTGACATACTAGAAAAGCTTTAAAGGTATTTCTGCTTATTCAGCCTATTCACCATACTGGTGTGTTGTATTCAGTAGGATTAACTCACCTGATGCTTATTCCTTAAGACAAGTCATTCCATCCTTATTGTTAACTCTGCCTTTCTCATATGAGCTATCATGCTTAGTGCTTTTCAGATAAATCATTTTATTGGAAAATAGCTGAAGAGTTGCAGAGGCTGTAATCTCCTTTCTGCTGGGGACTGTTTGAGTTACTGAAGAATTGGATATCAGTTGTTTCTTGAGATTCCTGGAGCTCTCAGCTGTGTACCCTGGTGGTTGTGAGCACATTCCTGGCAAAGAAATCTCCTTACCGTGTTTGGGCAGATGGGAAGCAATTCACCCTTCGTTTTCTGCTTGAATTTCAGTTTGTCCTTTTTTGTTTGCAGTTTTCCATTTCCGAGGATCTTTTCATGATCACACCTCCCTCCAGTTTAGCAGCAGCTGCACATCTCATTAAAGCAGTTTCTATTTCTTGCACCTCTTTAATGAAGGTGTTACAAGACTGGACCGGACATGACTAATGAACTTTGTCACACAGCATTAGCTATCTCTCTCAGATGCCTTGAACTTTTATAATTCTCCCTGAGCCTTTCTACATCATGGAACACCAGTCCCAATGAGCATGGAGTGTTTCCGATGCACTTTGTTATGTGGCATCAAATACTTTGCTAGTTGGACATAAAAACTACACAAGTTATGACACAGAAATTGCTCATTTCACAGGCCTTTCACCTCTTTTGAAAAGACTTCTCCATCTCAGAGTAGGTAATGATTTCTTTGCATGTGCAATTCTTGCTGTGACTGCCAGTAAGAGTTCCACCCATACGATGATTTTTTTTCAAAATCTGGATTTCATCCACGAGTATCTGGTCTCAGGCCAGGGAGTTAATATCAAATAGTTTGCAGTAGAAACTCTCTGTTATAACTCATAGAGTACATAATGAAAAGAGTGACTTGGAAATGGAATGTCCTAAATTCCTTGGCCATCTCCCTCAGCCATCCAGTCCCCAAGATACATTTGCATTTTTATTTACTTTCTGAAGCGCTGATAGCCCTAATTTTTCCCAAGATCCTCTTAAAGTTGTAGAGTTTTGGGAGTAAAAGATTTGTGTGTTGGATAATGAACTTTCAACCCCGTATGAAATTATGTCATGCAGTTAAAAACTGCTCTTGAAAAAGACTGAGGTGGATATGCCTCATTCCAAATGTGGGTGACTTAAAGGGTCCCATTACGGAAAAATAAATGGAGCTTCATACTCATAATTACTTTAGCTGACATGTTTAGCTGAGAGGCAATAAAACATACATCATCTTAATATATATTGTTAATCTTGCCAATGATTTATACTATGCAAGCTGAAATTACCTCACCCAGTTAGATGGAATGAAGTCAGTGAAAAGCAGCTAAGGATAATTAAGCTAGACAAAGTGGCAAGTAGGTTTTTCACTGCTTAATATATGCTATTATGAATTATTCAGATACTAAAAGACAACATGAAATTCCTTTCTTTTAACCATAATTGGTCCTGCTGTGGATGTGTTCAAACAAAAAAGATATTTCAGATATTTTATAACAGTATATAAACATGGTTTTATTTCATTTGGAGAACTGTATTAGAATGTGCAGATTTTAGGCTAAGAAATATCTCCAGTCTTGACATTCTTCTGATAAATCATGGATGCAAAGCAACAAACAAGAGAACTTTGCTGTTTGGGGGGTGTGTCTGAATACACTTCTGTCTGTACTGCTTGGGAGAGAACATTTTTGTTTAGGTGTGTTTCTTGCAGTCTTTTCTGATCTGAGAGAAGTCAGCCCGGTGATGACAGGAACTGGGAATCTTTGTAAGAAGAGAAAATAAAATTGTGTATTCATCTACCTTTTCTATTTAAGATGATTATTCTTTAGATAAAACATACAGAATTTATACTTATTGGGATATTTTCAAGCACTATAGCATAAAAGGAGATAATTATATTTCACTGTTTAACAATATCCTTCTTTTCAATATGGCCCTCAGGGCAGTTTTTGTAGCATCATTGTGCAAGACAGATTTGTAAGATTCATGTACTTTTAAAAGTACTCCATAATGAAAATCAAATCAGCAATTTCACTAAAAAAAAACAAAAAGAAAAGAAAAAAAAGTAGTTCAAACCTAAAGTTTAGAGAAAAAGAAGATCTAGATGTTTTTAAATCTTATGTCACTGTTGTTTGTCATTCTGTAACAACTTGGAGCAATATCTTGGTCCAAGATTTCAAACAGAACATGGTTGCCTCTTTAGCCATGGTTATACGGTCGTTTAAGGTGACCAGCCCTTATGTCCTTTTTGCCAGTGGACACAGGAAAACACAAATGTCTTCAAAGCAAAGGCCTAGTTTAATAAGCTGTTTCTGGTTACTTCTAACTCTTGTTTATGACTGAGTTGTAAAGGATATGCTCCTATGCAAGCCTAGTTTTTATGAGGTTTTGTGAATTAAATTTCTATGCTGTCAGTGGAACACAGGTGCATCCTTGTGCTTGTTATACAGGCCACCGATTTGCTGTGGTAGATAAGGTCGTAGAGGTTAAAAGCTTTGCCTGCAATATGATGAATTGTACAACAGGAAAGAGAATTGCATTACACAGAGATGTGGGATGAGAAATTGAAGAATTGCAAATCTCTAGGAAGCATTTGGATGTGCAGTACTGAGAAACAGGAAACCCTGAACTTGTTCAGCATGAGCATAAATATCTATGGAAGTAAATTAATTTTAAATTGGCCAAAGTATTTGGATTTTAAAACTGTTATTTTTCTGGTTCTGGGTGATCTTAGATAAGAGGATTTACAGTACTATTCATTGAAGGACTGAATATTTGATTGGTTTCTTATACAGCTGCTTAACTGAAGGCTTTATTCTGGTTTATAATTTATAGTTTTATAAAGCATTTTATAAAGCATTTTAAAGACATCAAATATGAATGCATTTTGGGTCCAGTGTAGGTGATGGAAAGGAAGATTGAGGATGGTCAACACCTCGGAAACCCAAATCTCTTAAGAGCCATTTGAACGTGGAACTACTCCCAGCCAACAGTAACATCTGGATTTCACAACAGCTTAAATAACTTTCCAGATGGATGTTGCTTATGTTCCCATTTCCGTAGACACAGTTGACATTGTGGAAAAAGAGTGAGAAGCTTGAGGATCTGTTTACAGCATCTGTATAGTGCTTACCTTTTTCTCACTGGCAAGTCATCCATTTCATGGAGCTTGAGAGTCAGGAATTGTCATGGTTGGAAGGGATCTCCTGAGATCGTCTAGCATAACCCCCTGCTCAGGCCATTTAAATCTCCTGGCACGTGTCCTGGTTTCGGCCCAGAGCAGCAGGAGGGGGAACGGCCAAGACCGTAATGTTACTCGATACCAACTTATGTCATTGCCAGGGGTGGGGGAAAGGGATTCTCTCTTGTTTCCAAGATGAAGGACATTCTTTTCCAGTGGGAAAAAGCATGGTGTGGTGGGGAAGAGTCAGATGGCATTTGTCGTGGTTTTCTTTGTGAATAGTTTCTTTGTCTTATACCTTTTGTTATTAATATTGTTGCTGTTGCTGTTACTGTTCGTTTTCTTATCTCATTGCTGTTTCCAGTATATTGTTCTTATCTTAACCCATGATTTTCACCTTTTATGCCTCCAGTTCCCAACTCCATCCCTGGAGTAGAAAGGGGGAAGTGAAGGAGGGAAGGGTGAGCAACCAAGCGGTGTCTGGTTTGGGAGAGTCCTGGTGGGGACACTGAACTGGGGAGTACCATTCCTAAACCACAAGAGTATCTTAGCTATGGGTAGAAATCACATTTGGTTTCTGAAGATGTTTAACTGAATGTTGGTTAGAGAATAATATTAACAGTGTCTCGAATTTTGAAGCGAGACATTACGGATCTGCTGGATGCATCACACGGCGGGCCCTTGCTGGGGAAAGCAGGGAGAAGGCTGGGCAGCCCACTGCCAGGCTCTCTGCTGGAGCCTGCTTGGCACTCATGGCTCGAAGAAACAGCCTCTAGCCCTCATGGGCTCCTCTCATTTTAAAGTTTCTGAAGCAAGCTGGGGGCAGTTTGTCCAGCTCAGGAGGGCAACGTTTGTACAGAATGGAAGTGAAAGTATGTAGAAGTGTTTAGGAGTGCAGCATGAGGATTTTCGGGGGTTTGTGGGAATGGAAAATCTTCTGGGATAGCACTGAAGGACTGAGCATGCAGAAAAAGGCAGAACTGATGTAACCTTATCCATACTGACTTTTCGCTTTGGTTTTTTGAAGTGAAACCTCCTCCAAACTTTGCTTAGTTTGTGGCCCAAAAGATGCAGGGAGTAAGCAAAAAATGAAGTAGCATGGACACTGAAGGGTCTGATGCACAAGTTCATTTTCTGGCCCTCAGTCACTTATCAGTGTGGATGTTTTCCATGAAGTCCAATCCTAGTTAGAATATTATTTTTACTGCACTATAAATAATAAATAAATAATAAATTAATTTCTTCTTCCTAAATTAAAAATAATCTAAGGGGTTTTTTTTTATTTCAGAAAACTTATGTTTTCTTCAGAAGCATTACTGTCCACTCCTCCCTTAGGGTTGCATATGATATGACAGATAACAATGGCCCTGTCCTAAAGATCGCTACATTTAAATATTAATCTTAAACACAAAATTTGCGTGTAAATTGTGCCCTTGGAAGCCTTTGTGCCTTTGAAACCATTTAGAAAGAACACTGTACAGAACACCTGACAGAAAAAGAATTCAGCAGTACTTGGGGTATAGATTTGTGGAAAGTAATTTTGAAACATTGTTGTTACACTGGCGTTTCTTCAGAAAAAATGTGCAACACCTCTTATTTTCAGAAGAAAATGAAAGTAAGCTGAAATGTACACCTGCTAGTATAGAGACAATGCTGTGCTCCCACCCAGTGTAGATTGGATGCTGTTGCTGAGCCATAGAGCAAGCAGGGAATGCACTCACCAGATCAATCAGATTGCTCTCTTTGGTATTGTTTACAATAATTGTTAATTAGTTTCCTAGGATAGTACCTCATTTGCGGTCAAAATAAAATGTACACCAGATGGAGAGAAAATGAATTCCAAAGCAGTAGTCTATTCATATACATAATTATTCCTTGTAACTCTGTAATGATGGTGGTTTTGGCTGTTGAAACTCCAGCAACAGATAGATCAAGCACATGACATTGCTTAAACATTATTCAGGGTTTTATTGGGTAAACCATAAACAATTGATATATGATTGGTTTTTGACTGGCTTCTTTCATGTGTTTTAATTTGATACTGTGAGTAATATCTTTTCATTTAGAGACTTTGAGTTCAAATTTTAAACTTGCAGAAAATGTTTGGATGTGCTTAAAGTGTTACTTCTAATATGTTTCAGCATTTTTGCTATAAGTCCTATCTTTCCTTAGTTTTGAAACTGGCTTTTAAAATGTGATTTATGGGTATCTTGATTTAGAGACAAATACATTCCTCTTAAAAATGAAGATAAAATACTATGTTTGAAATGTTCGGAGAGTTTTATGTTGGTTTTTTTTTCTGGAACAACTTTAAACTTAAAGCGTTTCTTAGACCTCATGGAAAATAATGAGAAAGCATGAATTACTTTATGTTTAGAAATGCTATATTTATATTCTGCTCATGTTTTTATTCCTGTGGGTTATTTCATTTGGAATCAAGATTATTGTTACTTTGTTTTATGCTAAGAATCTGATCATTCATGTCTTTTCTCTCTCCCCCGAAACTAGAGGGTTTTCTTATTTCTCACCCTTTTGAAAGAATCATGTTTTTACAAAGACAAAACTGATTCAGGAAACATATTCCTAAGTGTGTAATTAGTAAGTAATTTCAGTGGGAATCTCGATGTGCTTGAATTTAAGGATGCTTCTAAGTAACCTTCTTCAACTAATCCAAATTTACTTATTTTGAAATAATTCTAATATGTCTACTACTTCTGTAGTAGATAACTTTAAGGATAAGTAAGTCAAAGTTCCATAAAGAGGTATGGATTTTTTTTTCCTATATGGATATTTTTTTGTGCTTAGAATAAAGAATTGCTGGAATGCAATAATTTCTGGAGACTTTTGGCTCTGTGATGGAGCCTATGGGGCCTTTGGGCTTGATCTTTTTGCTTTGAACAATGAAACTGGCTGAGAGATGAACTTCTTTTATAATGCTGTACAAACTGTGAGGGGTATCTTGGCAATGCTCTAAATTTTCTGTCACCTTCCTGAATCTGAACATTTCAGCAAGAGGGTGTTTAAAGAACACTTAATTCTATTTTGGTTTCTAGGTAGAATAAAAATGTAAAAATGATTCATAAAAATTCATATCCCCACCCCATTATGATGACATTAAGAAGGCTGTGGTAGGTGCCCACGTATATGGATGTGACGAAATGACAAAACCAGAGCTGGTTAGGGGACTTTATTTGTGCTTTGCCTTTAAAGTTCTTTAGAAATCAACATATTATGTGCAATCAGATTGTACTCCCAAATACAAGAAGATCAGACTATTTTCATAGTTGTCTAGTCTAAGATACAATATTAAACAGGATATAAAACCCAATTATTTAAAATATGTAAAGAGATCCTATGAAGGATTTATTTTTTACATTCAACTAATTTATGTAATGTATATAATGCTTTTCCATTGGGTATAGGATAAATCAAAATCCATCTATGACAAGGAGAAAAGCATATTACTGAAGCTTATATGATGCTGTCACAGAGCAAATATTCACATGGGCACTGGCACAATGTCTTGTCTGTGTAGGAGGACATCCATACATACAGGTTAAACATTTAGAAACCTTGGGAAAATAAATGCACATAGATAATTCTGTAGAACGTTAAAAATTATCTGTAATTTATGTAAAAAAAT
Source organism: Cnemophilus loriae (assembly GCA_013397755.1). Taxonomy (NCBI): domain Eukaryota; kingdom Metazoa; phylum Chordata; class Aves; order Passeriformes; family Corvidae; genus Cnemophilus; species Cnemophilus loriae. The sequence goes on along the minus strand of VZTF01004936.1, from coordinate 1,168,428 downwards.
TGTTCTGTCCAGGTTTTATTGTTAAATGTACATGTAATTTATGCTGAAATATTTGTTCTGTTTTCTTTTCCAAAAGCAGTTTCATTACAGCATGAAGTTTCACAGTGTTTCCTGTTTGATATTATATGGGCATTAGTTTAAGTTGTTGACTTTTTAAATAACACAATTTACAAATACATGTACAAATGAATAAGGAAACATCAAAGTGGTATATATTAATTATACAGGCAGATAGAATAAGTCTCTGGTGGCAGACAGGGGCCTCATTTATCAGCCACTGGGATCTAAGATGACTTGAGGCAGCAGAAGCTCAAAGAAGAGTTGGAAAACGGAATCACGGTGCAGCAAAGTGGGTGCCGTCTCTAACAGCTGCCCAAGCCTTTGGGCACCAGGGTACGTTCTCATCACTCCTTTGTAGTTCTTTCCAGTTTCTGCAAAGGATGGTCATGAGACATTTCACTGCTTTATCTTCTCGTGAGCTGCTGAGTAACATTTCCTTCTTCCATTTGTGGATGGACAGAGAGTATCTGAAATGGAAGAGAGGATTGTGCACAGAGCTCCTCTGTCCATGGAGACCAAAACGATAGTTGTATGCGACAAAGTTGTGCCAGTACAGGCAGGTGAAATTAGCCTTATTTCTCATTCAAAACGCGTAAGTAAGCATGCCAGATTTCTTTGAAGTCTGGAAAGGCCTGAAAAGTCTCTCCGAGTTAATCAGACTTTCTCCCTCTCCTTCTGGTAACTAAGTTTTCTTTTGTCTTGAGGTGTGTTTCGAAGCAAGTTGTTTTTTTTTTTTTTAATTACTATATCTTGGAGGAAGTTTCCTCTCTCTCCAGCGAAATCCTATTACAATTTCAGCTGTGGCAAAATGAAATAATTATAGCTTGAAACAACAAATCTGTGCTATATATGCTTTATTTTACTCACTGTTCCGCCCAATGTCTAATTTACAAATATTGCACATTTCTGAATGAATGGTTCATTTGAGGGAAGTAATTCTAAACTGGGAAAGAGTGAAACTGATCTGTGATTAAGAAACCTCCAGTGTATAATTGCATCAGCATTTGCGCACATGGGAACAGGTTTTAACAGGGTGGAAGGGAAATGCCTGTATGGAAATGGGAGTCAGAACAAAGAAGTCTTGCATAAAAGGAGGAAAATGATTTGTAAACCAGTGTAAGAGAAGACAAAAACAACACAAGAGCTAAAAAGTCTAACTTTTAGAAGTAGCAATGGAAAAGGAAATACGAGAGGGAAATAAAAAAAATGGTTTTGTCATTTGCAAAGATCAGGAGCTAAACAAAAGCAACTGCTAAGCACCTGACTCAGCAAACTATCCAGCCATATGTTCAAGTGCATTTTTACTTAACAAAGCACTCCACAGTCAATTAAGCAATCACTGGGGTCAGGAGGAATCTTTCCATAACAGCTATGAGGATTTAATCTCTTAGATTTTATTCCTTTTTAATTTAGTAAGATGTAGGTTTTGTGTTCCCATTGTTTATGGGATTAGACAAAATGAGGCTGAGACAATGATAAAGATTTTATGGTTTCTACGTAAAATTTTAAATGCATGTATAATGAAATGCTCTGTCTTCCTGATTACTTTCCAAAAAGTATTTGAAAAAGTTACATAGATCGCTGGGTTTCTGTTTTGGAAATTCATCTTAAAAATACGGGGTTTGAAGTATGTAGGAGAGAAAATTGGCGTGAAATTACCTCAATTGTCTGTACTGCCTCCCCATGACAAGGAAGAGTGTTAACTTCATAAGGTTTGGAGCTATCTAGGACAAATATTGATTATTTGGGAAAACGTAAAATTCTACAACGGTTGTTGAGTAGCAGTGGTGCATTTCTCTTGCCCTGAAGAGCATCCTTCCTCCCTGCTCCCTCGGACAGCACAGAATGGTGTATGCCAGCCCTCTTTATCGGCTGTCCTCCACCCTCTAGTTGGTGCCATGTTCATATTCCTAGGAAAAACAAGACATACTATGTTGTGTGATGCAGATAATTGCCTTAGAGACCCAGGAAAGGGATCATGTTCAAAACCTTGAGATGTTTACTGAGACTACCTAATTTACTATTATCTGTTGTTAAATTGTCTAATCTAAGTAACAGCTGATAATTAAGAAAGCACAAAACTACTGCCTTTTCTTCATCGATGAGGTCATTAGCAGTCTCATCAGGAGAGAAAGAGAGTATATCTTAATTAGCACATGAGGCAGTGCTATAAACAGAATGCATTGTTCAAGGTCACCTAAAAGAGATTTTTTTGCTGTAAATGTAGATCAGTATCAATTAGGACAAATTGTCCAAATCATAGAGTCCAGGACATACAAGCATAATCATACATGGAATTATTTTTTATATAATCAATTGTATAAAATAGTACACAGTTGAATAAAATGGACAAGTAGCAGCGTTTGCTTGGGTTTTCTTCTCAATTATTCCATAACTTTATGCAAATTTAAATGGACTGTGGTTTGGGATTTGGGGAATATGGATCTGTGTAGTGGGAATTTTGAATAAAATATATGGACTCATCTAGATGGCATATATGAATGGGCAACCTCTTTTTATTTTATTTATTTTTTACTACATTTTAATGGATTCTTAAGCAGCTGGCATGTGAGTCATGGTGTTCTCAGTTATCCAGCACCAGTGTACCAGCAGGTTGTTTTTGTTCCTACACTTTGGAAGAAATTGCTGAAGGAGTAGCAACGTTCCTGATTTCAAGGCACTTGGCAAGTATACTGAGATTTAGTTTGAATTAGTTCTATACTTTTGAAATTTGGAATTATTATATTTTTATAACCTATGGTTCATATATGGGGAAGTTTAAAACACATTCTTTCAAATGGAAGTATTTTGTGTGTGTCTAGTCACTAAGTCCCAGGCAAGGATGAGAATTTTTATTGAAGTAAGCAAGATAGTTCAGTGCAGCTGTTTGTTGTGTGACTTTTATGAGGTTACTGTCTTGTGGTGGTGAAGTAATTTAGAAAATTAATATTCTTATGTGTCTATATATCTTTCATGCTTATTTCTGGAACTAGTAAAAGCTGATGTTACAATTCGGATTATTATTAGTACAGATCTTTTTGTCTACTCTTTAATTTGGCAGCAACGGATTTCCTGTATACTTGCTGATGATTAGTAAGTCAGTTTGGCAAACAACAATTTTGGGGAGAAAAAATCGTTAAAGTCTTTTTGGTCTCAAGTTTGAAGAGTAATCCCTTTTTTTATTCACGATCCACTATGCATTCTTCATGTGAAAGTTTCTGTTAAGTGTGCAGACTACAAGGTAGTGGTCTCATAAAATATCTTTTCAGATATTTTAAATTACGATGAGGAAAGAAAGGACTGTGTGGATATGTTGATGCTTTTAGATTATTTATTTTCAAGAACTGTTTTAGCTTTCCCACAGGCTGCATGGAATTTGCTCAGCTGTGATCCTGGAATTCTGTCAGTTTGCTGTCTCTGAGGGCAGGAAGATATTAGCTATTTAAACACTAAATTTTAATTATTACACTTCATAGGCTTTCCTTTTTGAATGGCTGTACTTTCTGTCATGTGTTGTAAAATCTATTACCACTGTGATTTATATTATGACAGCCTACAGATCTGGATTAATATGGTGCTTTATAAATACACTGTTAACTTAGTTTCCTCAGTGAGGTAATTAAGTATCTGTTTCAGCTGGGTGAAATTGAGTTAATGAGTGAAGTATATGGACACTCTAAAATTGCAGGTTTTTCTGATTAATGCTTTCACTGACTGATGTGTCTCTCTAAAACACTTAACAGCACCACAATTTGTTGTAAGAGAGGGTAGAAATGAGGCACTTAGAGGTTTTTGCACAGGGAGAAGAGAGTGTGATAAGATATCTTCTCACAGGGTGCAAAAGAAGGGATTTCATCTGCTGAAGGGTCTGGAGGCAAGGTATTGCTGATTATTCAGTTAGTGATATCCTGTCTCTTTAGAGTGCCAGAACAAAAAACTTACTATTGAAGAAAGGTTATGTATTTTGAGATAATCTGTGATTTTTGTATTCATTCCACTGCCATAAAATGATGTAACCCTCCATAGAGAGGAATGCAGTGAGGCGGTCAAGCACAAGAATAGTTTGTCCCTCCTGAGCAACTTGATCTGGCTTTGAAGTTATCCATTCTTTGAGGGAGTGTTTGGATGAGATGGCCTTCAGGTGTCCTTCCCCTCTTAAATTATTCTATGTTTCTAAGGACATCTGGAGATAAAGCCCTTCAGGAATGCTTGTTTCATGATACTAGTTCCCAAATCATTCTCTCATAAGACAAACCATAATAAGTGAGCATCTAAATGTTCTGTGGTTGATGACTTTATGTTCATTCAAGTAAATGGTAACTTGGTGGGTTGCACTTCTTGAACATAGTTACATTTTGGACCTATCAGCTGTTTGTCTAACTCACAAGACCATTACATCTCAATTCTAGGGAAAACAGAATCCTGTCATGGGAGGCGTTAAGGAAACTTTCCCATCTGACCATAAAGGAGCCACTCAAGCGGTCACAGTCCCACCACCTGAGCTGGGACCAACGCCCCTTCATAGAAGGAGGCCCCAGTGACCTGACGAGCGCCCTGCATGATTCCCTACACACTCCACACTCACATATTCCAACCAGGTTTTCTTACTGGCTCGACCCCAGGTTTCCCATATCAGTGTCTTAGACCTCTGTATCCTTAAAAAATTTTAAGCGTGGTGCAACAACAGAATAACAGCTTGTGCCAAGAAGTGGAGCTTGAATAAAGGACTCCCTGGGGCTTTTATAACCTTACCTTAGGCATGCAATAGTCTGGGGTCTTCCTGTTGGTTCTCTGGCTCCTGCTGTGTCTCTTAGTGTCAGGTCACCTGGCTGGTGCCACAGGTCCCTTGCCCTTTGCAGTTCATGGCCTCTTGCCAGGGGCTTCTGCCACCCAGAGCTCAGTGTGCACCTGGCACTGCAGCTGCACTCTGAGCTACCTGCACTGACTGCATTCTTCAACAGGAGCTCAGGTTTGGCCCTCCCAGCTGTGTCTGTGCCTCAGTGTCCTACAGCCTCTGGTGGGCCAGGTCTCAGCACCATCACTTACAGATTAGGTCTCGGACGTGAGAATGGATACTCTTCAAGATGTGCTCAAATGCTCAGTACCCACTGCTTTGAAATGAAAGGATAGCTGGAGTGAGCAGAGACTTCGAATCTCATTCTCTGGAGGTCAAGGCTAGAACTGAAACCAGTAAAGATCTGCTTCTGTGGTGAGGTTACTCTGTTCCACAGGCTGCTGAGCACTCACCAGTCGGTAAGATATGCAAGGGAAGGGGTCATTTAAGTCTGAATTTTTTGGTTTCCTAAGTTGAAAAGTTCACCTTTATTTCTGTGGCTTATAGGCTGGTTTGTGCACTCAGTAATCAGAAAGTCTGGTTTACTCTCTCTGTTGTAACATTTGGTTAAGTGAAATAATATGAAGAAACCGATGCCTGTGATTTAAATACTTTTTCAACATGTGCTTTTGATGTTGAAACAGCATTTCTCTTGCATAGACAAATCTGTGTCAAGGGTAAGGGGTTACCACAAAATATTTCTGTTACATGCCAGTGTATTTGTATATAGATTTATGTATTTTGGCTATCAAGATGTGTTCTCAAATGTAAGAGTTCTTAAATCTGTTTCTAGTCCATTCTGTAGCACTTAACCCACTTTAAAAAGAAAAAAAAAATAAGCTCTCTTTTACTAATTTGAAGGTAACCTTCAAACAGCTGCTAGAAACAACATTAAAAGGAAATGAAAAATTACATTTTCTTTATAGATATTTTCCATAAGAAGTGGACACTACTGTGTTTCTTATTGTCATTTTAGATATGCTAAAATTATCTAATATAACTTGCTAATAATTTATTTTTTAAGATTTTGTTAGCACCTGTATGGCAGTTTATTAGCAGACAGCTGTAAGGATCTCATCAGGGACAGAGTTCAAGAGGATGGTTGCATTATTACCTTTTTTTTTTGCCTTTTCCACACTCCCTGTGTCATTTATTAGATGTGCTCAGAGCAGACTGTGCCCTCAGAATTATGAGCTCCCATGGTTCAGTACCTTGCTAATCTATCAGTTGACCTCCTGTCTTAAATTTCTGCCCAGTAAACACATTTGAAATGTAGTGAGTAAACCTTTTTTTGATACTACAGATATCTGATTTTTGACTAATTGTGTTAATAAACTATATGGTTAATTTTATCCAGTTCAAAACCCGATCATGTCACGACGCAGCATCAGATCAGAACAGTGCTCTTGCATCCTGCAATAACCAAAGCAAAATACCAAGCGAAGCCACTCGATGTCAGTGTTGCTTCACCGAGTTTTGCCTAGCACAGCATCCTTAAAAGTGTTGAAAAACCCATTTATAGAGAAGATGTTTAAGTAGAGCCCAAGGTTTTTGAGCCATGTCCGGCTTCTGTGTTGCCTCGATGTTACTGTCCCCATAGTCTCCTAAATATTCTGTATGATGAAGGGATGGAGACTATAGCTTTATCTGTTCTGTGAAGGGTAAGAGTCAAATCTTTGTCAGTTTAGGTCCACATTCAAGTATTTGGTGACTGAAATCAGGAGTGCCTTTAAAGTTAATTATTACTGAAAATGCATTGCATCCAACTGTGGGAGATAAATTGGCCAGCTTTGGAGTTTGTGAATTTTCTCTGGCTTTGATGCAGCAGAATTTTAGACAGGGAAGTTATTTAAATATCAGTAATAAATGATTTGCATACTTACACATATGCTTCTTCTCTGCCTAGTGTTGTGGTTTAACCCAGGTTTATGTAATACATGTGGTTGATAACCTACTTTTTTACAAATTCTCAAAATTCAGGAATGCTGTTCTGAAGAGTATGGATTTTTGTCACTGGTTTTGTGTTGTTACATTTGTCAGCACTCTGTTATAATTCTAGTAGCTTGTATAATATTCCCATATGCTGTATTCTGCAATGTATGAACTGCACAGTTTGGTGTCTCTAAATTACTTCCTATCACCTCCTTTTTAAAATTTGACTTTCATTCCTATCTGGTTGTGCTTTGTCAAAATACTTACAATTTTTCATAGGATTTGTCTAGGAATTGTAGCCATAGTTCCTAAAGACACAAGCTTTACGTGACCAAGATTTCTGCCTGTCTTATTTTCCTAAGTCTTGCATTTAGTATCACCTTAATCCTTTAGCCATACTTAACTTATTTGACAGAAACAGAGCAGTACCAAAACTGAGTTAATAAAAATCGTTGGTCAGAATAGAGGAAAAGGATGAACAGGAATCAGTTTCTGCGCAGAATAAAAAGATGAGGAAAGCTCAATCAATATATATTCATTGTATATTAAGATCTAAATCTATATATATGTTTTTGCCAGTGGCCAGCCAGAAAGGTGTGTGTAGTTTTGGATTAATGATAGCACATGCTTCCCTTTACCCAGTGATGGTGGAAGGGAGAAATTGGAGAAGTGAGTTGGATGCTTTGGATGTTCTTGGGAAGCAAATGATGCACTTCAGCAGGAGTACAGGTTTAGTTAATTCACACTGGATATTTGCAGATATTTACTTAAGTGATCTGTCTTCCTGAGAAAACTTACAAAGAGCAAGGCACAGTACAGAATCACAGTGTTTAAGGTTGGAAGGGAGCACAGTGGGTCCTCTGGTCCAGCCTCTGCTCAAGCAGGGTCGTCCCAGAGCACATGGCACAGGATTGTGTCCAGATGGTTCTTGAATATCGCCAGTGAGGGAGACTCCACATGTTCCGTTATTTCCATCTATGCCTGTCTGAGGTGTGAATAATTTCATTTAAGTTCTATGAGCTTATGTAAACATGAGTATAGTTTCTGAACTTGCCTGCCAGTTTATGTGAAGTCTAAAAGCAGTTCTCATGTAAGAATCCAAAGATTTCCTACAAAATCTGCTTCCATATGAAGTGGGGTTTAGGGCTTCTGTCAGCATTTGCCAGAAATTTTTCCTTTTGAGGTCAAAGTAAGGTGTCAAATTTTTTTTTTTTTTTTTAATTCCTTGAGGCCAGAGCTAGAGAATCAACCCTTCTTTCTTCACATATCCACCATGCATGTAAACTTCCCATATGTGCAAATGTTAGAGGAGCTGATGAAAATACAGACTGCCCCCACAGAGGTGACCCCACTTATTTTTGGAACGTGTTGTAAATCAGGTTTTAAAAGCCCACTATATTTGATCTATGATGCAATAAACATCTCCTTCTATATAATACCTGTATTCTAATTTCTGACTTATGGTAATTACCTTTTTAGCACTGTACATAAATATTCTACTAGAATTATATTTTTACGCATTTCCAGAACAAACAAACAAACAACTATGTAATCACTTGAAGATAGGTTTTACTTATACGAGATTATCAAAAAAGCTAACTGTGAAGCACCTAGTACTACAAAAGTGTGTGCGAATACACTGACTTAAATGTACAAAACCGAAGGTTTCTCATGCTTATCCTTTGGTGTTCCAGAAAACAAAGTTTTATGCACTTGTTTCAGAGCAGGAGAGGGTCTCATAGTCTTGATAGCTCAGGTACATCGTGATACAATTCAACACATGAAAAGCCTGCATAATCTGGGAGTGTATAGATTATAGATTTATAACTAATGAAAACCAGCTGATGGGAAAAAGTTTAAACATCGTGTGTGTGATACAACATATTTCCATTAGGATACTGATGTGTTCTAGGAAAGTGGGGGGGTTTTTAATGTTTCTTTAAGAGTCAAAGGTTGTAATATTACATAGTGAGGTATAGGCTTGTTGTTATACATACCTATACATCAGTTTTCCCTCAAAAATGTTGATTTCTTTGGGGGTTTGTAAATGAAATGTTGCTCTGTGTCATAGCTAAGAGTATTTATTAATTGCAGAGTTGCAATGAAGAATGTTTTTCAATAGTGATGGTGTTACCAACTTCATATTTATGGATAATGCAGTTTTTTACTTATCAAAATAATTGTTGGAGTAAAACCAGGTTTCCATGCAAATCCCACATCAGCTGTAGGATGTTTGCACTCATGCATGCACACACCCACCGAGAGATACCATCCCTTGTTGTTGGTGAGGGACAAAAGTCTGTTGATAATGCTAATCCTAGGTGTTCATACTAACCTGGGGTTGATGAAAACTGTCCAGTTTTACTGACTCTGCAATTAGAAGGTGGGAAAATCTCAATTACAGACTTTTTCAAACATTGCCAGCATTTTGGTGCAAGAAGTTTGAGGAATGGAGAATATGTTCTTTCATGTTTAGAGGTGGTTCTTTGGTTTCTTAAAGTGGTTTTTTTGGGCTGTTTCAGAATATTCAGAGCTTCTAGCAAAACATGATTTAAAAAAAAGAGTCTAGGCTGTTTTACACAAGTACCTATATTTGGGTATGTTTTTGCACATGCATATTTATGTGTAAAAATGTATTTGGATTTTTATTTCATGGTAAATGCTATTATAGTAAGAGGAACCAAACACTTCATCGAAACTAAGCAACATCTGACTGCTGAGTTGCTCTCACTGTAGCTGTAAGGATTTCTGTCCACTTCTGACTGTTGAAAGCAGGAAAAGATCTGTGTTGTGAAACACTTGGCAGACATAAATACCTCAATTATGAAGTCCTCGAACTGCACTTTCAAGTTAAAAAAACAGAGAAAACAAAAACCACAAACGACAAAAAGAAAAAAAAAAAAGGTGCTTAGAGATTTATTCTAATGAACAGAAGTAAGATTATCTGTCTTTAAAAAGTGTATGTTGTTAATGGGTGGGCAGGGCAAAGAATAAGTATACCAGGAATAGTTAAAAGTGAGGGTCTGTCTCAACCTAAGACATTCTTTCCTTCTCTTTCATTTTTCTTTTTACCTTTGCAATGCTATGGGACACTGCTGCGGACATCAACTGAATGTCACTCAGTAGAATGAACTGATGCATTCCTCTTTGTGCCAGTCTACCTGTTGCATTTGGAAGCGGTCTCATTTTTCTAAAGTTGTTTTGGATGGAAAATGCTGCAGTTTTCTTTGCCTTAATCTAAACAATAAAATGTAAATTATTTTAGATTTTAAAAATGGAAATATTTAAAAAATCTATTTATTTTTATTGCTTACTGCAGAGCAGTGATTGGGGAGCACTTCACCTATATGATGGATCTTGCATTTCAACTTAAATTTCTTTGCCATCCAAAGATACAGAAAACTTAGAGGAAAGCTTACTGTGTCCTTGCTCCGTATCAGTCAAGGCATTTAAATGTCTGAACATTTACAGCTCTTCCATGCCCTTATCACTTTGTGTCTGAGCACTTTGCATTGTACACAAGGTGCATGACGTTATTACAGGAACAAATGTTACTTGGTGAACTATCTGTGCTGAGAGAGCCTTTGCCGCGTGGACAGCCAAGAGCAGAAAGGACTAGCTTTGAAGAATGATTGTCACAAGAATTTTTGGCGCTGCCCACGTGAAGCCAGTACCTTGCAGTCCCTCACTGCACATTGAGCTCTTTACTCTTAAGTTTGAGGTTTTAGCCTACAGAGAGAGTCTGTGTATGTTTCCACTAGGACTTATTGCTACCTGATGTTCTGCATTTACTACATAAATAAGCTTTTTACTGTCATTTAGAAGACAAAAAGTTGATGAAGTAAGACAAGTCTTCTAGCATGAGCTTTACTGAGGTCTTAATGCCTTCTGCCTGCGGCCAGAAAAGCTCGCCCCAGGAGAGACAAGGCTGCTCTCCCGGGCTTGGCAGTGAGATGCCTGCTCTGCTGGGCACTTCTTGCTCAGATTAGCATAGCCCAGCCTATATCACACACACACACCCAGAAATACCTCATTTTGCCACTGGAATGAGGCCAAAAGCACAAGCATTACAGGGATATAAAGCGGGAAGTTACTGGAAAGAATCACAAACTAACGTGAGACTAAAGCAAATTTTTGCAAACAGCAGAAAATGTGATCTTTGTTGTAGATGGTTCTTGCATTTCATGTAGCTGTTTATATGATTGAAGCGCTTAATAAGTGTTTTCATTGAGTACAGTTACAGAACAGCTGCAGAAATCTCACGTGCTTCTGTTCATTTTTTTTT
>VZTF01004936.1:1054893-1157294 GCA_013397755.1 Cnemophilus loriae | reverse complement strand
TTTTTTTTTTTTTTCTCTGTAGTTTAGAACTGAAAAATCTCAGAAGAAAACTGGAGACTGACACGGATCAGGGTGATTCCTCAACTGTGCACTCTCCTGACAGAGGCAGTGCTTTTGTGGAGTAGGAATGATGACAGGGGCAAAAAGGAAAAGAAGCACAGTCTGGAGGAAGATCCAGGCTGTTCGCTTTGAAGATATCAAAGGCTGGTGCGTGAGAAGGCTGCCTATCTTGAAATGGGTGCCTGTCTACAACTGGAAGGAAAATTTGGTTCCTGATACAGTTTCTGGGATGATGCTAGCCATCCAACAGGTGACTCAAGGTACAGTTAACTCATTTGAGATTAATATTTTCAGTTTTTCTGGTCATATCTAATGTTGATTGAATCTAAATAAAAATATAAGGAAACATATATATTCTTAACTCATTTATAGAGTGGGTGTGCAAATGTGGATAGAAACACCCTGTTTTATTGTAGTTAATTTCTGTGGAACTTTACTATTTATCCCATACCTTTGACAATTTTCAAACATTTAATATGGAAGGTGAGAGAGCAGTAACTCTGTTCATACAGGATATGGTTATATACAATGTTTTATCAGTTAAATGACCACCTTTTTCTCTATTTCATGTGGAAAACAAAATATAACTAAATGATAATTGCACCATAAGCTATGCTATTCTGGACCATACACGTGCATGATACTATTACCTGTAAAATTCCAAAACACAGCAGGAAAAATTCACCACCTTCCATGCATAAAGACTGTTCCTGCCAGAGACAATATCCAGGGAGAGGATCTGTGGTATCCATAGCTTGTGTGCTGATTTAGTGCTGTATTGCATTACCTACCACAACTCTTTCCAAGAAGCAATACAAAGTAGGGGTGGAGCTAGACTCCATTTTATAGCTTGAAAAAAAAAAAGGAAGGAAAAGGAAAAGCTCCCCGAACCCTGCACAATGACCTGCAGAAATTTTAAGTTCCAGTCATCTTGCTTAGTAAAGTGATTGCTACGAGGAAATAAATGCTTTTGTCAGTTTTTGTTGTGTCTTTAATAGTGCCACCTTCTTATGACAATATTTTATATTTGTCTCAGACGAATCACAGCTTCTTATCTCAGATAGACTTTAACTCCTTCCTTCATGTGAATGGCATATATTGTTTCTTAACAGTCTTCCATGCTAGGTATATTTAACTATCATTCATGTTGTTAAATTATAAACATTCCTTTAATTGAATTATGCTGGAGCTGGAAACAACTGATTTGTGTAAGTATTTGTGCGTTTAAAGTAATTAGGAACATCTGCATTGGCATGATTTAACTTTAAGAACCTCAATACTGTAACTCTGCAAAGTATCTAATTTCACTGGTATGTGTGTGTACAACAATTGTAATTAAAATGTTGCTAATAACAGTATGTTGAAATTCATTCAAAATGCTACATTAAACAGGATTTCTGAAGTGTTGGTAGTTTTAGCCAGGATTTTCATGTTTGACTCTTGTACCAAGAAGTTGTTCACTGTAACAGATAAATTTAAGAAAATCCAGTGAAGACAGAAAATACAAGTTTGTGTTTTCTAGATTATTTTTAAGTACTCTAGAAACAATTTTATCCTTATGTTGTTTAAAAAGAAATACATTGAAACCCTTCCCTCCTGCTGATCTGTTTTTCCTTTCTCTGCTTGCTGGTTCTCAAGATTTCAGAATGATTTTAGGGGATGAAATAAGAAGAGAGTTAGATACAAAAGCATTTCTTCATGTTTGTGGTGCTTTAATTTGAATGCAACATATAAGCTCTTTCTCTAGTGTTGTAAGCATTCCAGTTACCAGAACTATCCTAATATTTTCAAAGAAAGACTTATGCATGAAAAAATTCCATTTGTTATATAGCACAAAGCAAAAAAATCCCAAATTTTGAGAGGTCCTATTGTGACTGTTTTCTTCCACCCGCAGGACAAACTAAGGAATTTTGTAATGAAATGAAAGGCAGAAATTCTAATAATAGTAGGGAAAAAAGGTAACCAGTGGTAATTGACTTGTTGAGCATAGTGTCAGCCTTAGCAACAGGTTTAAGCAAATTCAAGTATAAAGAAATAAACCTGAGTTATGGAAGTATTTGGAAAAATGTACAGTTGTATTTGTATGCAACAGTTTTCTGAGTGATGAAAGCTGCAAACTCCAGGGTAGAGAGCAGTCCAGTAGCTTGAGAATAATTAAGAAAGTCCTTCCAAATGAGCTGTGTTTTTTCACAATTTCCTTCTGTGGGATTTCTTACCCATCTGGCATTGGTCATATTCAGGCTATTCAGGTTGGCAACAGCTCTGACGTGGTGTAATGTGTTTGTGTTCCATCTTCTCATCTAAATTTTAGATAAAATTGCTGGTTTCCCTTTGTATAGTAAGGAAGAAAATATTAAAGTCACTGTCCTTACTGTGTTGTAGTGAAAGAAACTAAACTGGGCTGTGAGAGAAGAGACCAAGGGGTGTAGTGAGGTGGAAAGTAAAGGCATGGGATTATCATGATGTGCTGCTTGGTATTTGTGATGGAAGAGCCATTGCTGAAACCAAGAAGTCATTCTGCAAATGTTCCTATAGTTGTTTCATTGCCTGATAAAAATGACAAATAAATATAAATTGAGAAGTCTCAAAATTCACTGCTGAACTCTTATGTCCTGTTTACTTATTGAGACAATACTTCTATTGTCTCTGTATGTGTCCTCTAGTTTTAGAGTCCTTTATCTACTTCCACACAATATGGAGAAAGAAATGTCAAAGATAATTATGTTTCTAAAAAATTTATGAAAATATCACATAGGAACGAGACTCTACAAGTTCTAACAAAAAAAGGCCCTTTCAAATACACCAACTGGTGGAAAGGTTCAGCTGGACTTGCAGTCTCAGACTATGAAATCAGTCAGCCACAAGTCAAAACCAGTAAAGGAAATCAGGCTTCATCAGTTCCAGCTATTTAATATTAGTTCCAACTATAATTTAATAATGCTGACATAGAATCCTTATTCTTACTTTGATACCTAAGGTTGAAAAAATAACCTTTGAATCTAAAATGAACATCATGATCCAGTCTTGAAGTTTGCTATATACTGTAATAGGAAGTTAAGAAATTTGAGCTTTTATGTTTTGGTAATCACTACATAGTTTGTCTCTAAAATTTCTCAGAAATCTGTTATTGATAGACCAGAGCAAGATGTCTCTAAATTAACAAAATAAATCCCTAATTTTCTTGGTGGATTAGCATTTATTGTTCGCTTTCCTTTCCCTTTAAAACTTATTAATACCCCATCAACAGTCACTCTATGAAGATTCTTCTTTCCATTTAATTCTGTATCCCTCATCCTTGCAAACAAATTCAATAGCTAGATCCATGTAGATGTCTCATAAGTGCCTAATCTTCTTTTTTTCCTTTCCAAATTGAAATTGTGCTAATAAAACAAAGGTTCTGCAGTGCAGGCAAGTAGTTCTCAGCAAGCTGCTTTTGTGTTCTTCACTGGTCAGTGAAGACTTAATTTATAAGAATTAATGAACATTAAGTTATTAGAGAGCATCCAAAGGAGGGTAACAAGGATGATGAAGGGCCTTGAGCGGAAGCTAAATGAGGAGCAGCTGAGGTCACTTGGTCTGTTCAGCCTGGAGAAGAGGAGACTGAGGGGAGACCTCAACATCCTTATGAGGGGAGGTGGAGAGGCAGGTATTGATCTCTTCTCTCTGGTGACCAGTGACAGGCCTTGAGGAAACTGACTCAGCAGGGGTTTAGGTTGGATATCAGGGAAAGGTTTTTCACCCAGTGGGTGTTTGGGCACTGGTATAGGCTCCTCAGGGAAGTGGTCACAGCACCAGGCTGACAGAGCTCAGGAAGGACAATGCTCTCAGGGACATGGTGTGACTCTTGGGGGGGTCCTGTGCAGGGCCACGAGTTGGACTTCATGATCTTTATAGATCCCTTCCAACTCAGCTTATTCTGTGATTCTATGCTTGTGAGAGGTGGTGAACAATTGCATTTACATCACTTTTTTTATTTTCTTTCATTCACTTATTGAGTTGTCTATCTTGACTGGCAAGTTTTCTCACTTTTGCTTTTCTGATTCCCTCCCCCATCCTTTGAGGAGGAGTAAGTGAGTGAGTGAGTGGCTGGCTGGGTACTTAACTGCTGGCTAGATTCAACCCACCACAGGCGTGATTCGTCTGACTAAATCTAATCATCTGCTTTGTTAAGGCTGATTAATTATATTAATAAGATTTCCTCTGAGTGTAACAGGGGATTGGCTCAGGTGTAGACACTGATGAGGCAGACATCAAAGTTTAGGTGTCTTAACCATTATATCCATGGCATTGTGGGTAATAAACAGTTCATGTTCAACAGTTCATGGTTCAAGGCAGGTCATTCTTTTTTCTTTTCTGTAATTCATCCACTGACCTGTCACAATAGAATTATTTGTGGTTTTTTTGTGTGACATGGTCACCCCATACTCATATAGGAAGAATACTTCGATGAGCCTGTGTCTGAATTTTTCAACGTTTCCTTACACGATAAAATTAAAATGCATTATGATGCAGTCTGTCCATGTAGCTAAATCTCATAAAACTGTCATCATGTTTTCTCTGTAGCCTTCTGAACATGTGCTATAGTCCCATCATATCTCTTCAGAATGCAACTGCTTATCTTATTTTCACAGTGGTAACTTTCATTTAACCAAGAAAATTATTCATCTTTACTTTCAAGGCCTTTCATAAGTGATCTTTCCTGATATTATTTATTCATTACCAAGCTCTTGATCCATCTATCATTAATCCACTTTGTTATCCTTCTTCATTCAGTCTTGTCTTTTCAAACGAATAGCTTTGTGCCTCAGGATTTAAATTTTGCAGTGTATATTTGTTGGTAGTCATACCTCAGTATTTTGCTATTTAGAATGTGGGTTTTGTGGTTTGTTTTTTGCTTATTTGGTTTTTTTCTCTTTTTTTTTTTTTTTCTTCCTCTGGGCAGAACTGTGCACCCTGCTTACGAAGGTGGGCCTATAAAAGCCATGTAGCTAGTACCATGACCCATCAATAAGCTTCCCTGAATGTCCTTGACTGCAACAGAAGTAAAGCCAAGTTTGTCTGAAAAAGTTTATAAAACAGACCCTCTGTCATTCAGCTGAGTTCATTGCCAGAGGAATTATTTCCCAAGTTAGTTGGCTTGAATATATATTTTAGTATATGTAACTTATTTGTGTTTTCTATACAGGTAGGGGACTCAAATGTGTCTGAAGCATTTTGGTCATGACATGCTGTGAAAATTAAGTGCTCTGCATAACACCTGAAGTTGCCTTACTCTTTCTGGATGTAAATTCCTAATGTAGGTACCTAACTTCAGACGTCAACCCTTCTCTCAAGCTTCTTCCAAGATATCTCTTGAGGTTTTGATAATTATAAACCTCATCTTCAAGCCATTACTGACCAGAGAGACTCCTGCTTACACAAATATGACTTAAATTCTTTTTTTTTTAATAATCTTCTGGGTGATGATAATACATATATGCTGCACTTTTCATTATAACAATTTAGAGCACCTTATACTGCCCAGTAGTAGAAAAGTATATGGGTAGGGAAATTAGACACATAAATATGCTTTTGCTGGAACTGGGAAATGACTTATGCAATACTACATTGGGAGTTTATGGTGCAAAGGATTCAGGTTTCAGTAGTTTGCTACTAGTATGAATGTCCAACATTGCAACTGAGTGAGATCCTTCCAAAAACCCCCAAACCTACAAATGCTTTTTCAGCCTTCAAAAAAAATGAGTACAAAACAAAGGCATGGTACTTTCTGAAGTATTTGGTCTGAATGGAAGCCTCAGTGCAAAATTAGAACTTTGACTCAGTTTCCTAAAGGATGATGACTTTGCCATATGGGAAATGGTCAAGCACATGGATATATAACTGATATCAAACAGAGAAAATGAAACACATTCAGATTGAAGGCTGAGATGGGTAACTGCCATCTCAGGACTCTGAAAAACAAGGTAAGTGTCATTGCAGATTTGGTAACAAGTACCCCAGATGGTTCTCTCAAATTTGAGATGATATTCTGTGATTGATGGTGAGTATAGTGCTGTATCCCAGTTACAAGTCTGTATTGCAGACGAGGGACGGGACCAGATGCAAGCCATAGAGTTGTATTTCCCTTTAGTATCAATAATAATAGTAATAATAATAATAATAATGAAAAAAATATATGCATGTAGAGCAATAAAGGATACCAGAGTGATTGATTCAGCTATGCAATTCTGAAGCAAGGCTCTAGGACAGCTGGTGGGTTTTGCTTCAGATTTATGTATGGATTCTAAAGACAAATCTGCTGCTGCTCTCAGTTAGAGGTAGTTTTAATGATGTGCTGGAAAATAATTACCCTATTTGAAAAAAAAAAGGGCTGCTGTGTGAGTTAGGAGGTGCAAAGAATCTGATGATCACTGGCAGTGCTGTCTGTTGATCCATTATCACAAATAGAGTGTGTCATTTTGGTTGCCTCTGTTCATGGAAGATGATCTCAGTAGAAGAAAAGGCTAGGAGAAGGAGCAGAAAAACAGAGATTATATCTGGGAGAAAACTTAAATGACTCAGGTTAATTAAAACCTGAGAAGGTTTTTTCCTTAACAATAAAGGCTTTTAAATTAAAAGACAGTTGCAGCACGTGGAGAAATGAAAATAAAGTAACATGAATATGTTTAGATTTAAAATTGCAAGTAGTTCTAAAAATATTGTATTTAAATATTGGGGTAAGAAGATGGATTTCTTTATCACATATTTCCATTCATAGATGTGCTAAATTACACACAGTTGTGTTTGGCTGTAAGGGGCAACAGACCACAAGGGAGGGTCTTCACAAGTTTATGCTCCCTTTCAAGTTTATGCTGCTGTTCAAAGAAAAAATTGAAGTTTTGAACTTGTGTGTATCTGTTAAAAAATTAAGACTAATGTCTTAACTTTGTGGGAGTTTCAAAATGAAAATACTGCCACTGTATTTCTGATTCAATCTTTTCTTGCTAAGTTTGTGGAATCATAAACATTGTTCTGTTTCTTTCAAAATAAACATTTTTCTGTGTGTTATATTGCATGTACTCAATAGCTGCCCATTGGAAGCATGAGGGTATAAGATTTGGACTTTCAAACTTATCAGATTGCAATGATGTCAGTGTTTGTAGTTTTAAAAAAATATTTTTTTTGTAGGCAGCTAGTACAGGGATATGCTTCATATAGAATTTATATATAGTATTATATGTTTGCTGCCTTTCTATGACCTATCATGAACAAGAAGTGCTTTGGCTCAAGTGGATTTTGGCGGGCTGTTTTTCTGGAGGGTGGAGGGCCCTTGAGACGTATTTCCTCTAAAAGTTAAGTATGTAGATGGCATCTGATGAAATCAGTATTGTTATCTCTGCCAACTTCTTTTTTTTTCGTTTCATTCTTCAAGCCCAATAATAACTCACTGAGTCTTGGTGTGGTTTGTATGTTTTAATTAAAGTTAATTTAATCTGGAGCTGGATTTATTGCTGAACAACTAATTCCTTAACACTGGCTGGAGACCTCGACATTAAAAAAATTAACTATACTGCCTTCCTGCATTCCAGAACTGGTGCCCAGTGTTTTGGAAGGCATGATGCCAAAAACTTATATAATTTTTTTTTCTTAGCCTTTTGTGGAGGAACCCCAGCTGTGTCTTCTCGAGGGTGATAGTTGCCGGGGGTTTATTTCAGGCTCTGATCATAAATGTAGGCATAAATTTACTCTGAGCTGACTAACTGGAGTTAATAATTTTATTAAGGGGTAAAGCTGCCTTGTAAATATACATCTGGCTTACAAATAACATGGGTAGATGAAATTGAATAAGCACATTTGGAAATAGAGCCAGAAAAACCTCCTACAGAATGCATTGGAGAATCCATGTAGTTCATGATTTGTGGAAGAGAATGTCCAGTTGAACTCTGTTATAGTTCTCCCATGCAAAGAACAATGATGTAAGCTGAATATGAAATTTAACATGTTATTGAGTAAATGTGTGGCAGTGTTTCATACTTTACAATTTTCCAGCAGAGGAGAAAGGCACTTAGGCTGCTGTGCATGCAATATTTTATTTCTAATGTCTGTAAAAATTCTTCCAAATTACACATGTGCTAATACAGACCTGTCTAACAGACTGCTAGAAATGTGAATTCAGCTTCTGGATGACCTCTGACTGCCTTGGGGCCTCATGTCCAGGTACACTCTGGTGTACATACATTGTATGACCAGATGAGCTGCACAGATCCCTGAGCCTTGGGGTGCCTGAGCACCATGGACAGAGACTGAGAAACCCAGGAAATGTTGATTCTCGAAGGAATCAAACACCACATATAATCTTCCAGATCAGAAAACTGTTAGTGTTCGGATCCTTGGCCACCAATTTGCTGAAATGGATGCCCTTTTCATGGATTTCAGAAAATCCAGGGCATCTGGATTAAGGCCTGTAATCACTCATGTCAGATTTTTGTTTCTCCACAGCATTGATGCTTCTCAAAAGATTACCTCATAGTTACCTGCTTGCCAGAAACTTCTTATGGCTTCATTCTCCATTTATTCTTACTGAAATACAGAGAAATTTACCTATAATCCACTTTCAAAATCCTTCTTTGTTTCTGGAGGTGCCTGAATTCTTCAGGTAGTATGTCTAACTAGTGGATAATAGCTCATTGAATTCACTGTAAAACAGTTTATAAAATCTTTGTAGTGTTCAGATATTGTGTCAAATTCATCCTAAAGAGGTCTTAATGTTTCATCTCAGATTATCTGTCAAGACTGATATCTTTTTTTAAGGAGCCCTATTAAAAGAAAACACCAGAAAAGTTTTAATGTTCTGTTTTGTCTGTTTTTATCTAAACTCTATTACGTACAGAAGGGTCAAGCTGTCCTGAATAGCGAAAGCATAAGTGGGTCATGCCATCTACTTGTTTCTTGTACCATAATGCTTTCATACTTTCCTTTTGAACATTAAGATACAAATTTCAGCATCTGGAGATCTGTAAAGTGGCAGAATAGGACAGGGTTTTCTCAAATCTACCTTTGATGTAGTTGTCAGATGGTACAGTGGGAGAGCTGCGTTTCAGAATCTGTGAATACTGTGAATTCAGGTACTATGGCTAACACAGCTGGGGTGCTCAACTCTCACCAGGCTGAAAGAGACACTTGAATGGGAAGGAACTGCACTGAAGCAGGCTTCAAAAAAGAAGGGGGTTGTCAAATCAACATTGTGTGGTCTCTGAAAGATTTATGGTTCATTTTTGAGGATCTGTCCTTCCATTTTGTCTTTACACTCTTCATTTGCTTCAGGCTTTGAATGACGGAAGAACCAAGGAATGATTTTAAGCTCTCAGTACTTTGTCAGTAAATAAGTAAGACAGAAGGTACACTCCACTTGGCAAGCACCAGCAAATGGGGCCATTAGGTAACAGAGGTCTTGCAAGCATGAGGTAAAGGTGCATTGAGAGAACAGATACAGAGCTTCCCAGTTTTTGGAGGTTAATGATATTATTTCCAAAGGATCATTTTGTGTTAAGAGCTTTTACGAAGCCATTGTCAGAGAACCCTCTGGAACTGTAGATCTGTGTAGGAAAACTGTTATGAAATATAATATTAATTTTTTTCCTGTGGTGGAGAAAAATTTCTTGGTTTTTTCTTCAATAGAAGTTAGCTATCCTGGAGTTAGAAATGAAAGCCTGGGATATGAGTCATTGCTTGTCTGATTTGTTAGTTCTCCAAGAAGCACTGACGGGAGACTCATTAAAAATGTGCCAATTGTACATTTTAGGGCATCCTCAGAAAATACCTTTCTTACTACATAATTCTGCTTTGTGAACAAATGGAGAAATTGTAATTTTCCGAAGCATCAGAGTGCCCACAACTCAAGACAGCATTTTTGAGTGGGATAAGATGAATTAATGTCATTTAGGGTTCCATAGACCTGGGGTCTGACCATCTTAGTATAGTCACACTTAAGAGTAAAAGGTTACAATTACAAAAAGTTATTTGAATATACCCTCCATCAGGAAATCTTTTAAAATATATAGCTTTTTACAGTAAATACTAAATTATGCTAATGTTGATACTCCTCAAATTAATTACAGGCTTACTATTTTTCCTGCTTCTTCATTTAATTCCTGATTTGCACCTAGTATTTCCAAAAGACGTGGTAGCGATTTCCTCAGAACAGATGTATGTATCATGAGCATATTTCCAGATGCAGAAAATTGTTAACTAGTTGACCATACTCTGGTGATTCACAGCTCTTCCTATGGAAAATATTTTTTTTTTATTGCTGTAGTTTTGGCACTAGTCTAATTAGCAGAAACTTCCAACTTGAACGGAGACCTTTCTCCTGTGGTAGGAGATGGCCTCGTTTCTCTTTGCATCAAGCTTGTTATTTTGCGGTTACTTGCATTTGACACCGAGCAACGGTGTTGAACATCTCTTGCTTTTCAGCGTGGTGTGCCAGAGGATTGTTAAGCACCTGGTGCTAGTCACAGGTCATGGTTTTCAGTGAAAGTGTGTCCCACAATGTTATCTTATGATAAGGAGGTAGTTAAAACAAACAATATTAATGTACTGGATCCGAACTTACTGTTCAGTATTTGTTTGCATTTCTTTTCATGGAATTTATATTCTTATATGAAAACCTTAATGTCACTACCATGGGGGCTTCTCCATATTACCAGTGAAGATTATGTGAGATCCTTACTTTATGATCTATTTCTTTTAAGTATTACTCTTTGGAATGAAAAAAATAAAATAATGTTTCCTGTCTTTTGACAGAAAAGTTCTTGAGCTAACAGAATGCATTGCAGTGAAGTTTAATATGAAAATTAATGAAATAAGCTTAAATATACTACTGATTGCATCTTGAAAAGTATTTGAACCTTTAGAACATTTTATGCCTAATCAGAAAGCCTGAAGTCTTTACTGATTCTATTTTATAATGCCTCTCTGTTCTTACACACTTCAGTAAGTGACATGCTTCAGTAATGGGACTAAAAACCTAACAAACAGAGCCAGGACTCAAGTCAAAGGCTGGTAATTTTAGCTCTGTCCTGATTGCCACAACCTCACCATGAAAAAAATGAAACTTAACACAAAAGAATGCAAAAGGTCTAGGCATGAAATGGAGAAAAACAAGGGCTGAATTTAAGTTCAGATTATCCGCCTGCAAACAAGTGATATTTATCAGCAGCAGATCATCTGGATTTATAACCATCACCAGGATTTACAGGCTCTTCCCAAAAACCTTCTAAAGTACATATCCGGCTCAGCATTCAGTACTGAAGCTTATGGATTTCCCTTATGCTTGTCCACACAGACAGGTCACTTCATTTCAGTTATGTTGTTATAACTAAAATGAGACTGAAGTTGTACTGATTTTTCTGATTCCTTTACTTTTTGGAGAGTAAAATAAATTAGCCTAGCATAATGCTTTATCGCAAGGATGGAATATCTGTGTGAGCAGTATTCGACTAGTGAATTAATTCCAAATTTTTTGTTTCTTTTTGGTTTTGTTCATAAAATGGTTATAATGGAAGAGCTTTCCAGTGTTAAATAAGCTCTAAAAACTTCTTTCTCCTATTCTCTCTTTCTGCCCCCCCTCCATGCTCAGTTTTGTCTGGATAGGGTCATGCAGTTCTCTCCTGTGCTGTTTTCATTCTCCTCAGGCACACCCTTCTGTGTTGCTCTTGGGTCAGAATCTTCTTTTACCTCTATTGATCATGTGAACGTGGACATTGCACTACAGTTTCAAAGAGCTTTCTGGTTTATGATAATGCTGTGCTAAGAGAAAAATGCAGAAATGACTATCAGTAGATGCACTAATTATAAGGCTGAAAGGCAACCAAGTCCATTTCTGTTTAAAAGAAGTTTAAAATTAACACATTTTAAAATATCTCTTCTCCAAGTCATAATTGATAATGCTACTTTGCTGAGCACAATGTGGATGAAAGTGATCCATGCAGGATTCACCTCAGCAAAACCTTCACCGCGAGGTTTTTCTAAGAACAGAGGAACTGCTTCACTGAGAACTTGACACTTCTGATCTTTTGGCATTTTCTTGTCTCCCCCCACCACGTGCACTTTGTTACAGACTCAAATGGAAATTTCAGAAGGAGATTTTGAATAAAAATGTTCAGAATTGCCTCTGAAAGCCTGTAAACAAAGACACTCCTTGGCGCTCTCCATGTATCAAAGCCCCGTAACACCAACAGCTTTCTGGAGCAGTTAGGAAAGCTTGGTGAGAACAATTAATCCTACACATTTAGTTTTCTTTGGAGATTTCAAGTGTACACAGAAGGCAACTCCATTCTGAATCACCTCTGTCACAGACCACACGTGATCATTCTCCCAGCACACCCACACATGTCTGCCCTGGGCTTGTGAATACACTCAGGTTGAAGGTGGACTTCAGAAAGGCATCTTGTGTGTTACACAGGCCAGTCCTTTCTTCTAAACTACATGATGAGGTATTCACCAAAATTTATGGAGCAACTGTGCCAGGCAAGTTCTCCTACTCTTAGTTTCCGGCAGTAAGAGCTGCGAAATGGCCGTAGAGCCTGCTGATCTGGAGCACAGTCTGCAGAGTCTCCTTCTGATGACTCACAAGAAGTTGAACAGCAACCAAATCTGCTGCTTTGCAGGAATGTCTCTATTGAAAGATGAGTTCCTGTCCAAGACTTTCTAAGAAAAGGATGGATGCTGTCCTCTATAGCTAAGCAATGAAGGTAATTAATAAGTCTATAAAGTCAAACCCGAACCAATTCCGTTCGTTCTCTATCTCAACGTGAAAGTCAAATACTTTCTGTTTCTGAACCAACAGCTTTACATGGTGAAAGAAATGTTAATATCTAAAGGCTTAAAAACCCCAGGCTTATAAAGAGAATGAACTCTGGAATATTTTTTTGTTTGAGAAATTAGAAGAAAGCAGACTGGAGGCGCACCATCCAAACCAAAATTACAGGTTTTGAAGTATTTGTAAGGAATACCCATCCCACCGCTTGGAGACCTGGCAGTCTCAAACCCGTGTTTGTCAGGGTGGGGTGAAACAATGCTGCCTCCTCCTGTGAGGCCTGGCTATTTAAAGAGGCTTGGAACCACTGATGGAGACAACTTGGAAACATGGTAGGATACGCAGATTTTGATGATTAAATGAAAAACCTTCCACAGTTCTTTCTGATCCTTATTGTAAAATAGTTCACTTACACTCCAGGTTTTAATAAATGAAGGTGAGTTTTTTCCTGCTCTTAGTAACATTGTAGACATTTCTTCATAAAAATAAAAACCAACAAAGCAAACAGAACAGTTTTATCTTCATACAGTGAAGTAATTATCTGTAACTTTCTGTAGGGCTGGCCTTTGCTGTTCTGTCTTCAGTCCATCCAGTTTTTGGTTTATATGGATCTTTCTTCCCTGTCATTATTTATGCCATATTTGGAATGGGACGTCACGTTGCCACGGGTAAGTGTCTGTTTGCTAAAGTAATTTTCAAAAATAAGGAACTGGATACTGAAATTTATTTTCATTTAAAGGTCAATGGAATGAAAATTATCTATGATTAAACAGAAATAAGACGTTTTTGTGATTCTCTTTACAACCATTTTTTGTCAGTTTAAGTAATTTAAAGAGCCTCATTAAGAATATATTGGAGTTACTCCTGCCATTATAATTTAATACTGCACTGACACTTCCTTTGTAAATGTAATTTACTAAGAGCTTTTGTATTTTAACTCTGCTTTAGAAATCTGCTTCAGGCTAAGAGTTTAACAAAGGGCTCTGCCAACAAGATATATGTAAATGGAAATGAAAAAGGTTTGACTGCCTCTTAAACCATAGAAAACACACATTACTTCTCACCTAAAAAACAAATCCTGCATTTCTCAGGGAAAAAAAACCCCAAAAACTACTTTCTGAGCCCATTATTACCTGCTATTGTATGAAAGCTAGAGGCCCTCTAAATGAGCACTCTTGTTCTCTTGCAGAGTAGTTATGTAGACAGTAAAAAGTGCTGCCTGGCTACTCCGCTGGTAGTTATGAGTTGCTTGTTTACCCTCAGCAGAGCCCCAGCAGCTGAAGAATTGAATGGCTTTGTTCTCCTAATAGGTTGATGAATGCTCTGTTTCTGAGCCCAAAGAAATCAAATTATAGAGGGAAGCTGGAAGCAATACTCATTAGATTGAACCACAAATTCTTTGCTGTGCAGAAGTGGGCACTCGATGGCCCTTGAAGTTTGCAAGAAGGATGAGACAGCAACGCACAGCATCACTGGGTAAAGGGAAGCAGCCCCGGTGGCTGTCAGATGATTTAAGCAGGAAGGAGGTATCTCTTCCTTGAAGAGGAGAAAATCTCCTGAAAGGAGAAAAGATGGTTCTGGGTAATCACACTCAAAATGAACTCTGCAGAGTCTGGTTGCACAAGTGTATGCAATGTTTTAGTAAGAAGTTAGCAACACATTTTGAGCGCCCTTTTTGATCAAAAATATTCAGTTAAATGATAAAAAAATAAAATTCTGAACAGCTATAAATTGTCTTAGAGAAAAAGGAAAGCTGAAAGTTTGTTTTCCCTAGATGCACAGAAAGTATTTGAGCCTTTTGATGTCCAGAAAGGATCTGTGGATGTGTTAGTGTCCTAATGTTGTAATGAGTAAGGGACTGTACTCAACTCATGTTAAAGGTGAAGCATTCCAAAAAAAAGGTGAAAAATTTAGAATCTGGAAAATAAATTTTACTCTTGAGTACAGATAGTTTAGTATACTCATTAAAACTTTAGCCTATATTAAAAAGCTGCTTCAAAACTGAAAAATTTAGCAGTGTATTGTCAAAAGTTTGTTGGTGTAAGATTAGGAAGACAAGAATCCATCATATGTAGGAAAGTAGATAAGTAAACATCTGGCTGACATAAATTCTAGTAATGAAAACAGATGATAAAATAGGTAAGTACAAGCTGTTAAGTCTGATGTTTTATCCTTGGGAGGGAATACTGTTCAGAGAATGACTTGCTGAGTTCCACAGCTTCATGTCTGCAGATTTCTGCATGGTCCTTGATGTAGAAACCTATTCAATTCCTAAGTGTCTATTCCAAAATTTAATCTAATAAAAAAAAAAAGGCAACAAAACAGTTTTCTTGCATTCATGGAATTTTTTTTAATTAATAATTTGTGTGACACATATTGTTGATCCTTTCAGAAGAAAGGTCTCATGCACCTGTTCCACCAGCCTCAGTTAAGGCATCGTGGTGTGTAGCTGAGTGTGTAGGAGCTATACTGCCTGCCTCAAATGCTCCATAATTCCTGATGTACACTGGAGACAGTATCTTCACTTACCAGAATTTTCTGTAAGATCCGTGATGCTCTCCATATGTACACAGGCTGTAAAATTGCCCTTTGTTATTGAAGTCAGTCGTGTTAATATGAAATGGAATATCCATCACTGGCCCTGTTCTGTCCACTTTTATTCACTTGAAATGCCTCTTCTTTGAAATAGCTGATCTACATCAAAAGATTTCTCACCTGAGCTACAAACACACACACCTTTTTCTTGACTTTTGTTAATATAATTGGTTTTGAACCATCCTCTGAGACAGCTTTATCTGCTGTAAATAACACATACAAATCTGAAAAGCAAAATACTTACAACTCTCCTGAGTGTTGCTTGAAGAAAACATATTTCAGGCCTAGATAAAAAAGGGAAATGTGATCAAAAAAACCACCCCTTCATGGTTCAATGGCAAAATTAAGGAGACTGTCATGGGTAACAGTTTGGCACTTGAAAAATGGAAAGCTTAGTGGGAAAGCCATGAAATGTGACAGGCCAAACATATGCAGGAGTATTAAAGAGCTAAAAGAATGTGAAGACTTCCACAGAGAGTATGATCCCACTGATAGTTAAAGGTTCTATAAATACACCAAAATCAGGACAGTGAGAAATAAACTGATAGGACACCTTTCTGACAAAAGGGTATCAGGGACATTCTGTGGCAAGACCATGGGATGATCAAGTTGCCAGTATAATTTTGCAGAGTAGTTAGAAGGTCTCTGCAGGGAATCCTGGGAACTGCAGACCTGTTGATAATAAAAATACAAATAAAAATAAAAATACTGAATCATAGCATCTTACAGCCATAGAATGGCCAGGTTTCAAAGGAACCTTAAAGATCTTGTAGTTCCAACCCCTCTGCCATGGTCAGGGACACCTTCCACTAGATCAAGTTGCTCAGAGCCCCATCCAACCTGGCCTTGATCACTTCCAGGGATGGGGCAAAAAAAGATATGTATAATCAGACCCTGTTGGAGAGGAGTTAATGTGGCTTCTGTAAAGGAAAATCCTACCTCACTACCTTCTAGACTACTGTATGAATGTCAACAAGCACATGGAGAAGGGATATACTTTGAATATAAGTTATCAGAATGGTCAAACAGCTACTGATAAGGTTCCATGCCAAAGGTTACTAAAGAAACTAAGTTGTCCTTGTGATAGAAGAAAAGTCCTTTTATTAATTATTAGCAGGTTGAAGTATATGAAGCAAAAGGCTGGACCTCATGGTCATTTTTCAGGGTGGTGGTATCCCTGGTGGGTTCCCAAGGAATTCATGCTGTGAGCTTTACTCTGTGAAGGCCAAGGTGAGTGTAGGACTGTGTTCAGCAGGTCCTGCAGCAGTAGAAAACAGGCGAGTTCAAAGAGGAATCGCTTTAAAAGACTTTAAAAGTACAGATTAAAGAAAACAGTACAGCAGATGGTGAACTTCTGGAACCTGCTCTCAGAGGACATTGTGGAGGGAGAAATCACAAGCAGGTTCAGACAAACTTTTGACAAATTTGTGAATGCTAGTCCACGAACAAAATCAAAAAAGGCCAGCTAAGGAAGTACTCCTCTAACACAACAGCTACGGATGCTGGCAGTAAGGGCAATGGCCCGCAGAAAATGGCCAGGCTTGTGTGCTTTCCCCAGGTAACACCTCTGACTGTCACACTGGAGGCAAGGTGGGACATTGGTCTGACATAGCAAGATATTTCTTATGCTCTAATAGCTCTGCATGTTTGTGTCTTTTAATGTTGGATTGTCATCCTCATTTATCTTTGTGTCATTAAATGTGCTTTACCTCTCTCAGCAACTAAATGTTTTTCTCATAATTTGCCTCCATTTATTAGAGTGCTAGGTACTATTTAATGGGCTAGGTACTATATATATAGTGTGAATTAATTGCCCTAGAAATCTGAATGGTGAACACTTGGGATTCTCAAGCAAATAGCTGCTTGATCACATCCAGGGTGAGTTAAAAGCATTTCTGGTAACGAAATCTTTGTAAATTGTTGTATTTGAATCTCTTTTGTAAACCTGTCTAAGTGAATGTGCTAAAAAAAAAAAATTACATTTAATTTGCCTGTATAAATGGTATTTTATGGGAAGAAATGTGTGTTACATAGAAAAATTACCTTAAAAATTGTTCTTATGATGACAGGAATGTACAAAATGGCACTTTTACTCAGAGTGGTCATTTTGAAAAAGAGACCATGAGTGATGAGTACAGACAGATATACAATTATTGGTGATTAATGTGTGGCTTTTTTTATAGGAACTTTTGCTTTAACTTCCTTAATATCTGCCAATGCAGTTGAGCGTCTTGTTCCTTCAGTCAGAACTAATTTCACTGCAAACAATAACTCAGGAATTTTGGGTTTGTCGGAATTTGAAATGCAGAGGATTGGAGTTGCAGCAGCAGTTTCATTTCTAGGAGGAATCATTCAGGTTGGTGGCGATCCCATTTTCTGTATGCTACTGATGTACTGCCTTTGTGACAGCTACGACATTTGTAATACTTTTTTACTTCTCTGAGAAAAACTAATGAAAACATCATAAATGATGAAATTAATGTGCTTTAAGAATTTTCTACTCCTTTGTTGAGATGTAGTAATTAGCTGTATACATGCTCCTAGTGTGTTACAGTATGAAGCAAAACCACATTCAGTCAGCTCTACTATAATACTCACTTGCAGCTGGTGTCCCCTTTCCCACTCCTTCAGAAACAAACATGAATCAGCTCCTGGTAAGCACTGACATATTCCTGAAGCTTTCTGTTGCCCTTGGCTTGAAAAGAAATACTGTACAATATCCAATAATTAAAAACAGTAGGGAAAACTTCTTTAAATTCTCTTTAGAGTTCACACACCCATCATTAAAGTTAAATAGTAAAACAGATGTCTTCAAATGATTCTCTAAAGTTTATTCAAACGACCAGAGGTCTTTTAAATTTCTTCTTTTTTCTTATTCTGGCCATAAGGGCCAAATTCCTTTATTCATTGCCAGTTGCTTAGGTCTTCAAAGAAGGCTTCCCTCCTTCCTTGTAAATGTTAAAATAAAAGAAATGTTCCAGCACACGACATTGCAACACCTCCTGGGTACCTGGGCTCCTGAAAGAAACCCAGACCCCTCCACTCAGTGCTTTGGATCCCTCTCTCATGCAGAGGATGAGCAAAGGAGCCCAAAATGGGATCTTCAGTAGCCTGCATGCCTGGCAGGAACTGGGGCATATACTTACGTTAGTCAGTAGGAAATATCAAGAAGCACTGTTATTTCTATTGCATTTTTATAATTCTTTTATTGTTTTATGACTGGGATTCCTTTATTGGATTATGACTTGGGGTAGGAGCATGAGGGACAGCCTACAGACAACCCAGAAAGCAGAGCTGATGCAGATTGTGCCGGGCTGTGCCTGCACGTGCTGTCCCAATGCACCAGCACGTGCAGCACAGCACTGTGTCTTATGCAGGGTGCTTGCAACAGCAGAGCATGAATGGAGCCCTTCATGCAGGAGTCCTGTTCTCACAGCTTGCAAATCTCCTACATCATCTCCAGAGAGGCCAAAATGCCTCACGTGGGAAGCTGGGGCCTGCATTCATTTGATCTGACTTTGAAGTCCAATGCAGAAATTATTTAGCTTGGCGGCTGCAGAATCCCATTAGGTGTGTAAGCCCTCTAGACCTCTTACTCCTTCATCCTAAAAGTTCTGCTTTTTCATATGCCTTCAACTGCATGGGCTGATTTATCTCAGCCTACGTCTTGTTTAATCCTGACTGGAAGGAGAAGAGCTAGTAGATCCTCTCTGCATCTTCAGAGCAGGTCTGGTAGGGACCTGTGCCACATGCACGGGCTCCTCTCCCAGGTCAATAATGTCACTTGCATTAGAATCATACTGACACAGCTGGTGCTCATCATGCTCCCAGCAGTCCTTTATGTGAGTTTAAAGGTTGGAAAGCAGACTAAAGTAGTTATCTCCTAAAGAAGTGCCTTGAAGCTGTTAATACTGCCATACGCAGGTGAAAGTCCGGATCAAGGCTGAGATCAAACTTTGCCATCTTCCCAGGTGCTGTTAAGCGTGGGAAACTGTTTCTTGTCATGATTCCAGTCTCCCAACTAACAGTTGCTCTAAACCCCAGATAAGGTGACCGGGCACATCGTGCTTTTAATGGAGATCTAAGTCAGTCACCTTCTTCTATTTATCAGATTAGATTAGATATTAACTAACAGCCTGGAGTTAATGTATATTCTGGGACAAGAACAATTGTGTGATGTATTTTGAGGCAACAGCTTTTAATTGAAGACATCCTGAAATACGAAAAAAAAGTTGTATTTTGAGTGCAGTTGGTATTTGGGATGGTACTGCTCTGGGAAGGGAGCAGACCTGGATTATGCTATCTACTGTAAGACTTTAATTTTTCTGAAAAATAGTCAAAATGCAGTTCTCTAATCAGCCACTAACTGCACAAAAACAATGGATGCTGTGACTAATCCATACCTTGGGCAGCTTCCAGAAGAAGGATGAAAAGTCCTTGCCAAAATGACTGTTTCCTCCTTGGGAAGAGTAGGTAAAGAGCTGAATACCCTTGGCCTAAAAAGCAATTTGATACTATTTTTCCAGTAGCCTGGCTAAGTACTCTAATCAGAAAATAATGTTAAAATAAAAGGGGAAACATACAAAATAGTGAGCAATGGAGGGAAGGCAGAGCGGGGAGAAGTGTTTTTGAGGTGAACTGCTGCTGGCTAGTTCAGGTTTAGTGCAGAGCACAACTGTGCATTTGTGTGTGAGGCAAACTCTGAGCAGGCTCTGTGAGTCTCAGTGCCATCTAGAAGTGAAATAAATTAGAATTGTTTTCTGATCATAAGACAAGGATTGGTAGAGCTTACAAAAATAGAAATTTGGTGCTTAGCTGCTTAAGTTTTTCTCAAAGTAATAAATTTCAGAGTCCTAAACTACTTCTGAAATCTAATGTTTGAGGAAGTGTTCATAAAAGAAGAAAGACATTTAGTTATCTTGAGAGGTGTTCTGATGAAGATAAAATAGTATGAAAATAGAAAATAAGTAAACATAAAATAAAAACTCTAATTACCAAAACCATTTAATATAATGCTTTCATTATTTCATTTTTAAAAGCAGGATGGAAGGCATTATGAAGATATTTTTTATGTTTGTGTAGCTGCTACTCAAAGATAAACAGGGCATGGAAAACAAATCAAGTTAATAGAATTCTTCCCTGATATTAAATACCTCAGAGGTATTGATGGGGAGAGAAAATGATGGAACATAACAGACACCTATGGAGTAATTTTGTAATTAAAATTGGATGGTGCCTTTATAACATAAAAAAAATCCTCAAAAGAGCTTTTGGGTAAGATTTTTTTTCCCTATTAATATATTATATGTGCAAGAATGCTTGCGTAAATATATATGTCTCTAAAGCAATCTCAGCATACTAAACTGAAATTCAAGATTAAGATTTGCTGAATAAATAGAGGAAAGCTCCTTGCAGATCAAACAGAGAAAAAAAAATTACCCTAGGAAAAAAGCTTAATTATCTTAAGACCACAGTATTATAGACTTCAGTTGGGCTACTCTTCTGTAAAGGAGAAATAGCTGCTTATTGCATTCCAGTCTTGTAACATTTTTATTGGTTTTTCATCTACTGTATTTTAAAAACTAACATGTAATTAGTTGCTGATATACAGAGTTGGAAATAAAAATGTTTGCGGTTTTCAGAAGAACAAATTTACACAGTCTATTATCAATTTGCTTAAAAATGAAGGAGGACATTTGAATAAGAAGAGTGTTTTTGTAAGGCAATATTCTTGTCCAAATCTCTACTACCGTGTGGGAAAAATGATACTGCACTATTCTATGTTACACATAGCTCTACATGAGGTAAAAACATGAGTCTATTATACAGTGATAATCAGGAAAAGACTTCATTTTTCTTTTACAGTGGAAATACCTTCTTGCAGGCTCATATTCTGTATCTTGAAAACTACAAGTAGGTTAGGTGGGAGTTCTGGTTCCCACAATTATGGTAGAGCATACTATGCGTTAGTACAGAAAGACCATAGAAAAGAATTTTTCAGGTCCTGGAATGAGGAAAGTTCACTCTGCACACCATCAGAAGCTACCAGACACTCTCAAGACACCCAGAACGAACATTAGAGCTGCAACTCAGAAGACCAAAAGCTAGTGGTCTACCAGTTAGATGTCTATTGAAACTGGCCACGGAGAGTTTTAAACTGGCAACTCAGTCAAGCTGAACTGTGTCTGACTGCTGTCTCCAGAGGGTCCATAGCTGTCTTCACTTCTGCAACCTTTCATTTTGAGATAACCAATAAAATGTACCAACTGAGAGGCTCACGGCCCATATTGTTTCCCTCCAAGAGATGTTCCCCATGTCTGGCCTCATCTACCCAGCCCATGCAGCAAATGCTCCAAAAGGGCACCACCACTTTTGTTTGCTATAACAGTGAAAAACCCCTTCCAGTACAGTGGAGTTTTGAGGGGTTTAAAATTCACTCTCCAAAGCTGAATCTGTGCAGAAGGTAACACGATACCAGTCTTTCGATTTCTGTGGACAGAAAGTTTGACATTGGTGATTTCCAAAGAGCTGTTAAGTGATAAAAATTTTTACTGGCCATGAAGTTAAACTGACTACATGTTGAATGGAATTTTAATAATAATAATAAACGGAGCATGTTGTCATGGGAAGAAAGTATTGAAAGTGGATAAGAACCAAAGGTTCTGAATTAATGAACATAGAGGGCTTTGCTTTTTGCAACTGCTCATTTTTCTTCTCCTGGCTAAATTCCCATTCTCTTCTACTTGTCAGAGTAAAATTATGGAGCAGTAAAGATAGCTGCAAGAAAAGGTTCCCTTTCTATTATCTTTATTTTAATTTGAAATATACTTCTTTTTTTCTATTTTTTGTTTTTTAGAAATCACACCTTCCACCACTTCTGTCTAATCACTGCATTGTATACCTTGTTTCTGTGATCTTTTCTCCTTTACTGTGCATTAACTCAAGGCTGCTTTCCCTCACTTTCTCTTATATTGTTTTTTCTTTTCTCTGAAAGGTCTTGATTTCATTTACATGAATTTATTCAAGAATGTATACCTGGTGAAAGCAAAATTTATCACAAGACAGTTACTTCTTAATGAGCCTTTTTACATGGTGTTATGTACTGAAAATGCCACACAACTAAACGATAGCCAAGTGCCTTTCAAACCATTTTTATACTGTGCATGTTCTTTCCCTGAAATATGCTTTTATCCTCTAGGAACTTAGTTTTTAAAAATCAAAAATTTTGGATACAATTCTAAAATATGTGAAAATTTTGTTTCTTTTCCAGTTTAAAAAAAATCCCAGTATTACTACAAATAATGAAAAGAGAAAAATATTTGCTTTTTTTTTTTTCCCCTGCTCTAGCACTTCACTGTCACTTTTCTCTGTAGTTTGTCTGCATCAGGAGAGAAATCATTCAATATACCAGAAAATAAAATGGAAGACCTGCAAAAAAGAGCATCACAACCATAGCCAAGATAAAGCAGATTGTTAGGCATTTCTTTAAGAATACTGAACTTTCTACATTTTGGTCAGTGTTACTGGGTGAAAAATTTTATGACATAATGCAATGTAATGCAATTGTGTGCTGTCAGCTTAGCTCAGTTTCAAATGGTGTTTATTCAAAATGCAGTGGCAGCCAAGCTTACACGGCTCTTGCCCAGCATCGAGGGTTAACTGTAGAATCAGTCTGTGCCTGTATAAATGCTAATAATTTTATCTGTCAAGAAGACTCACATGCAACTAGATTTGGGAGGCTTGTTTCAAAACTTTTTGCCTCCTCATGATCTAAGCAGTTTCTGTACATTACTCATGTTGCAAGGACAACACAAGGTTCCCATACCAGTTTATGCTGAAAATTACACCCTCCACCCAGGATGTTTTCTGTTCTGGTTGCTTCACTGTTAGATCTCCATGGAAAACGTATGGGTGCACATCATATTTACTTAACTATCATGTAAATAAAGAGTAGGATGTACATGCTGGTGAAGAACTGCCTTTGTTTCTGGAAGTCCTGAGCTACCTTCTGCAAAAAGGAGGGGGGCCCAAGTGTAGGCTGTTGCTTGTTTAATCGAGTGGCTACAGAAATTGTCTAACTGAAACCATACTCATGGTTTGCATGTATTTTACACAGCCTACAGTTACAAGCAATCAATAAAAACTATGTTTGAAATGTGATCTTTTAGTTAGGACCTGTGAAGCATCCTCTTAAAATGCTGAAGATTAAAAAAAAAAACAAACAACTAACCAAAAAAACCCCCAAAAAGTAAATCCAAGAGTGATGCTGAAGTTTCTAAGTTCAGCAATCATTTTCCTGTAACTCACAGTACTAACTTTCTCTGAAATGCTAATAGTAACTAATACTTCTCTGTGATATTATGTAGTACACAGAATTGTCTCTGTGGTTTTGATTCCACGGCTAAATAAACATCCAATTTTCTGGAAACTAAGCTATTACACAGTTAGAAATTTCACATTCAGACAATAGACACCGATCTTAGAAAACAAACAAAAATTCACTAGGGAAGGGAGAATTTAATTCTTATTGAACTTTGCTACTGTGAACAATGTTTTAAATATATTAGTAGGCACACTGTTAGAACAAACAGCTAAACAAAATATCTGAAATTAGTAATTATCAGTTTTAGGCCTGACTAACTAAATTACTACTCACTGAGGGTATACAGTAATTATCATTATTGGAGTCCAATCCTGAATGGAAATCAATGTTCCAATTGCTCATAGTACAGAGCAATTTACATGCTATTAGTGGGAAATAGAAGAAAAATCTCAGATTTAATCTCTCAAATGGAAGAGGAAATTGCTTACTAGAGGTTTTGTGGTAAATTAAAAGCCACTTATTTTGGTGTTTTTGTTTCTTTTGTGGTACTATGCTCAAAGCTCACTGCATACAGGTGAGTTTTATGGTGAAAACATGAGTGGTGTTCAGGCATAAAGAATGGTAACATCTGAAAATGATACTTTTAGCTTCAGGAAAAAAAAACCCAAAAAGCAAGGGAGACTGTGATATATTCCAAAATGATGATATTTAGTATGGTAAACACAAAATGAACCTCTTGGAAGGTATTGTAACAAACAACTCTGTGCCAAGAGCACGCAAATTTTCAGGCACAAGAACAGCAAATGCAAAAGACCATGGAAGTAAGAAACTGCAAAACTCATTGTGAGGAGAGATAATGTCAATGTAACTTAATGTGGCTCAGAAAAGCATTCAGTGTTATGTAAACCACAGTAGCAGCTGTAGTCATGTAACAACTGTGCTCAAAGAATTAAGAGTTTTCAAATCTCATACTTTGGAAGGAAAGAATGTTTGAAGTCCAGGATAAGGGGAGAAAACTGTTGAACACAATAGTAATAGTCCTGTATTCCTATGAAGTACCTGCAATAGTTGTAGATCCTGCTGTAGGTTAAATTCCTGGATTAGAGGTCTCACCACAAGAGTCTCTATAGCATCTCATAAATTTGGTATCTGTTGAAATTACTAATGTTGGGAATCCTGATAGTGACATTATGGCAAACAGTAAGCTGGACCAAGATATGGCCCTTGGCCCATTTAGGCTGGATAGCAGTGGAGCAGGAATTAGTCTTAGAACTCTAATTCACTAGGGAAGGGAGTTACCATTACTGGAGTCCAATCTTGAATGGCAATCAATGTTCCAGTTGCTCACAGTACAGAGCAATTTACATTCTATTAGTGGGAAATAGAAGAAACTCACTTTTTGAGTTGCTGTACTTCTTGTTGCAGTGTTGAGTTGATGTTTTATGGTGTTTATTGTGCTCACGTATTTGAGCAGGAAAGAATATTTAGAGTTTCTTTCAGTGTGCTTTTGTTACTAAACTGGTGTTAGAGTCTGGTAAACTAGTGAGTAAAATAGTGCAGGTAAACCCACAGAACTTCAGTGGGTTCCATTTTCAGCTGTATTTGTCCTTCAAAGGACTTCTGCTTTGTATCTTTAGCTCATTTATCCTATAACTTATTAGAAGGGCTCTGGCTCGTTGATCCTGTCACCAAGAAGCCGCATTTTATAACAACTGCTGATGCTCCTGCCTTTGCCTTTTAGGTAGCGATGTTTACACTGCAGTTGGGCAGCGCCACTTTCTTGCTAACAGAACCCGTGATAAGCGCGATGACAACAGGAGCAGCTACACACGTTGTGACTTCACAAGTGAAGTATCTGCTGGGAATGAAAATGCCATATATGTCGGGACCTCTGGCATTTTTTCATGTGAGTTCAGTGAAAGAGATGGGTTACCTCATTAGCTAACATTTTATTAAATAACTGCGCTACTTGTCTCTGTGTAAGAGTATGGAATTTGTTATGCACATGTGTGAATGAACAGAAGATGAACCTTCATCTTGCTTTGACTGTTTGTACGAAGAGATTTGGAAAATTTGAAGAACTAGGAGGAATGGGTACAGTACTTAATTTAAAATATATGTGTTAGGGCATCAATAATTCAATTTATTATTCTGAGCCATTACACACTCATACAGGGAGGGTAATCTCTTTCTGGATCGGCATGTGGAAGGAATATAAAGATAAATTTAAACATATTTTCTCCATATGCTGCTGAATGAAATCTGATCATCATTGTGGTAAAAGGAAAATCATCCATGATTTGTGCATTTCCTATGCAAAAATTACTCTAGATATGTTATTTATTACTTTATGACATGATACTACTTTGTCATAAACACAGCCAGTGGACAGCTTTAAGGTAATTTTTATAAAATGCATGCCTCATTTCATACAGTATTATTGCAAATGAGTGGTTAGGCTGCTTAAAGATTCACCATCAGAGGTTTTGGCAAAAAGCAGGTATGAGCTTAATACGAACTTATGAAAGTGTGACTTTAACAGAGTTCAGTGGCAAGGTTCACTTTATTACTCCAAGGATGAAGCATTCATAAGAAAATTGCATTAGTATCAACTTAGAATGGATTACATGGAGACTGAGGATGAAAAAGGGTAAGGGTGCAAAGGGTATAGATGCAAAAAGATAAGGTGTGCAAAAAGGTTTAACAGAATTTCATCATTGAGTAATTCAACATTTATGAAGTCATTAAATGGGATTTTTTTATAAATAGAACAGTGACCTTATTACAGTTTCATGATAACAACATTGACACCATAATAATTTCACACTCATGCACATAGGCAGAGATGTATACATGTCTGTCTGTGAGTGTAAAGGCGCTTATCAAAAATTCCCCTTGGCTTCAGTGAAATACCCATGGCAAACGCGTGTGTTTCCATGAGAGCTTCTTCTCACCAGGCGAGGGTTGCACCTCGAGGAGTTCTGTGCGTGTGTGTGCGTCAGCCCAGGCCTCGCCGTAAGTGATGGTCTTCTGAGAATGGCAGAATTGAGGGTTCACCAGCTCTGAGAGGTGCCCCACTGAGGGAGGTGCTGGCACAGCCCACTGTGGCCCAGAAGAGCCAAGAGGGCCTCACTTAGGACTGTTGTGTGTAGGGTCACAAGGTGATTTGTTTTAGTCATCAGTTAGTTTCCATCCTGGCCATAACCCACGCTGGCAGCTCCTGGAGTTTCCAAAACATTTGGAAATTGTTTCCAAAACTCTGGCAACAATGGCGCTGTTCTACTCGGGCTGCAGTTCAGGTAGGGAATGTTCCAAGGCTGTCGGGGGATGACTGATCACCCGTTGTTCCCCACCTCGGGCGGACAGCGGGTGTTGCTGTTACGGTGTCGTTCCCACCTGTATCACGTGAGAGCACCTGGTACGGTCAGGGACACGTCACCACCCGGCTCGTTTGGTCAAGGGCAGAGGGTGGTGCACCACCGCAGTGATGCGGTTGCAGCCCTTGGAAAGGGGCTGCAACACATTTTTGGCTGAAACCTTAAAGAGCAAAGTTGTTTAGTCTTATTACACAAAAGACAGGAACATATTCTTGATGCTAACTTATTCCAGCAAGCCCTGAGTTTCGGTGCTGCGAGCATAAACTCTTAGCATTATTAGTACTACAACAGTACCTGTAAAAATGATATTTTGCTCATAATAAAACTGTATTTACTTGCTGAGGTGATATTTGCATTGCACTGATGGTGAGACTTCATTTAGTCAGCCACTAAATTAGGACACCTTATTTAAAAGCACTGACTATGTCTTTGTGCACTTCTACATGGTTTATTTTTTCCTATTATTTTGGGAAATTTGTTAATGTGAAATCTTGATTAGAAGATGGTGCTTTTTAGAATGTTTTTTTCATAGTATTTTACACATTTGATAGCTTTTCATATGGATAATTAATTGGTAAGTTTTTTACAGAACCAATTTATTAATGAAAATTAGGAGCATGCAATAAACACAAATAATTTATCCATTTATCTTGTAGAGATATACCTAAAAGTGTCATAGCCTTTTTTATGAGTAGTCAGTTGCTTATGAGTCTATTACAAACGATTCTTCATTTTTTTTTTATTATTTAAAAATCTTTTCATAAATGATTCTTAATATAAAATGTGAATAGCCTCTTTTCCATGGCGTTTCCATGGAGACTATACTTACATATAGGAATATTGTCATCTTGTAGAGATGACTGGTGTTAAGTACTGCAGCCAAGGCATAATCAAAATATACATTATGAGCAATAATAAAGAACAGCAGTGATATGAAGAAATATTTCCACCTTGGTGTGCTGATGATATAATAAATGAGGTAATTCAAATGCTTTGAAAGAAATCTATTCCCTTATCCCTTGTATTTTTAATGTATTTGAAACAAGTTCTTTGCCTTTCACTTCTCTTTTGAAATCAAACCCCTTTGAACATATTCCAAAGAAAAATTTTCCTGATTTTTTTTTAAGGTTCTGAATTGCTCGGTAAATTGTGTGAAAATAAATGACCAAAAAAATCTACCCTGTACAACTTGAAAGAATAATAAAAAAAGGGGCAATTTTACTATATAAGTATTTTAAAATGTTTCTGGTATCTGTTCAGACTTATAAGTTGCCTTAAGAAGGTCCAGTGTTTCAGTCAAAAGCACAAGAGCTAGGCTTTAACAACAATTTCTTCTGTGGTTATAGTTTTATGTGAAAATTATATGAATTAGATATAAGGTAGTTTGCACATGTAACTTTGGCATGTGTCTCTGGACATGTTCTTTACTTCAATTTCTTGAAATCCAAAGACTGGTACTTTTGATTACATTTTTTTCTTTGTCCACTCCAAAACAGCTCCCACTCACAAAACCAATTGCTTTGCCTAAGGCAGCCTTTGGGCTGGCAAAGCAAGAACAAGAAGTTTTAATAAAGTGTGATAGGAGAGTTGCAAGTATAGCACGCCAGTGAAATGAATTCTTTATAGCATGTGAGATCATGGTTAAATACGTAGGAAGGAACTTTGCATATGGAGAACAAATCTAGTACACTGGCCTTGAGCCTATGGTATTTCTGTGTTTACATATAGTGTATGTAACTTATTAAATTTTGTTTTCCCTGTACATAGTTTGTCACATTTCGGTTGAGCTGCACAGTGCAGCATCAGTTGGTATTTTGCAAATGGAAAAGGAAAAGTGAAGGTGAAGAAGAAAAATAGCGAGGGAATACTGCATGTGAGATCTAACTTTACAGGGGACAAGAAAAGTGTCATCAAGTTTTACTCAACATCTGAATACAGAAGAACATACTTGTATTTGCCCCTTATTTATGTATAGATATATTTCTCTTTCCACATCTTTCTGAGAAAATGCCACACTGCAAAATGCAGTGCAATGTAAGAAATTTGCTTTGCAAAAAGGGGTCTTTTGTGGCTGTGTTGCAAGTTTGTTGCAAAATCCTTGTGTGGTTTTGCTGCCGTTCTGAAAAAAACCCCAAACCTTCACATTCTGCTGTCAGTCCCTTCTTTTCACCCCTTTTTTTCCCAGTTACCTATACAGCTTACAGTATTTGCCTGTACATTTTCCATCCAGCGTGACATATTTAAAAAACATCAGAATAAAATATTTTTGAAAATGAAACGAGGTTGTCCACTCTTAAAAGGTATTGTGTTAAATAACACATTCCTTTAATTCTTTTGTTCACTTCAGCCTTTACACTAATTTTAGAGCTAATTTTTTTGGGTTTCATGCATACATTAAAAAAAACACCGAGACCATTTCATTAAGACATCCAAATACACATCCTTCTAGAGTAGAAACCATTATAATGTTCAACATCACCTCAAAACTGCCAGTTTCCCAAGAGAAAAGGAACATTCACTGTCTGTGAATATATATGTGCAAAGCTGGAACACTGCTTATTTCACTTAGGTCCAAATTTTCATCGATTATCAAAAAGTCCACTGATTACTCATAATATTGTCACATAGGTTCCATTAAGAATCTTTACATAATACCAGCAATGAAACTAAAAACACAAGAGGCAAACAGTTCAATTAATATATCCTGACTGATTTAAAAAACTTTTTAAATTATATAATGTCAAAGATTGCTTTGTACACTGCAATATCAAGCTAAATTCTGCTGCATAATTTCCAAATTACTTCTGTAAGTGCATCATCTAAATACGTGAAATGCTAAATTTATAATTACATTTTGGATTAAAACATTTGTAAATACTTCTTTTCAATCAGATGCTAATGCTATTTGCAAGCTTGAGCTTTATGTGCTTAGATTTAAGATTTATAGTTTCATCTCGGATGAGGACAGTAACAGACTGGACAGAATACCACGTAAAATGTACAATTTAAAGAGATGTCTATTATATATGTTAATTACATTCATGTTAAGAGCCACATGCTCTTTCTTCCTTGTGAAAGACTCTCCTCGCTTCACTGGTCGTATCATGAACTGAGTGGTTTTAGGTTTTCAGAAAATGGTTACCCAGGAGCCACCTAGTCACTAGAAGCTCTTTAATCTCATGTAATAATTAATTTAATATTTATGGGTTACTGTCAGAATTGTTTCAGTGTACTGCAGACACTTTGGGGATAGGACTGTTTGGACTACTGAATTTGAACGAGCTACAAAGTGTTGGTAGTTCCATTATTTTTCTTTTATTGGCTGATGTAGACTACATACAGAAGGGTATGACTTCAAAAGAAACACCAAAGGATGTACTAGGCAGTTCATATAAAGATTCTCTTGCAAAGTCTGGAAATCCTGTGGCAAAGGTTTACAAGATTTGGCTATGTATTTTTAAAATTAAGTGGAAATGTCTTTTTTTACTCAATTTGAAAGACAGAAATTCTTGAAGCTTGTGCATATTTCTTCACTAAAATGATATTTATTCGCTCAGTCTTTTGTCTCACTTTGTCTAGGAAAATCAGATTTGATGCCATGAACACAGATAGCTAATGCTGACAATTTAATAGACAGCATTCATTTCAAAACAAATCACATCTTCAGCAAATAGGGATCAACACATTTCTTCCCTTTTCTTGCCACTTCACCTCAGATGTAGCTCAGTCTTTGGTGAGTTTGTGGGCACAGTTTTCCAGACTGCCTCCTTTTGTCTTAATTAATCACAGCTTCTGCTTGTGCACTGAGCCAAGTCCTGTGCTCTCTTGAAAATGCATTCTTGGAAAATTATGGGTAAAGATCTAGTCCCAAGCCACTCAAGAAACAATCCACATAATGCCTGATTACAGTGGGGCAATATGTGGTTAAAAACTGTGGTTTAATTGCCATTCTTCAGATTTAAGACATATCTAGATCATATTACTTAACAAGCTGATTTTAAAATATTTTCCTGGTTTCTGAGAAATGTTTGTGCTGTATTGTGCATCCTTAATCGAAACTCCAAGGGCTAAATTTCCTCTTTATGAGGAAAGTTACTTTTCTGAAATAATATTTAGGTTGAGTTTTTTTCCCTTTCTAGATTATGAAAATATTCTCAGAAATCAAAAATCAGGAAGATTTTTTTTACTCATTCTTCAATATGAGCATCACTTCTTCAATGAGTGACAGAATCAGAATAGTAGAAATAAATTTTATCATCATATTGACTATCTTTCTGCTAGAACAAGGTTCTTTCCTAAGATAATTTTTCTAGTACTTTTTCCTGTCCAATATAAATATATGTATTTAAACTCCAAACTGTCAAAACTTGTCAGCATTATACATGTATCTGAGGATAAGTTCTCTGGAGGAGAAAATTATTAATCCTTATTTTGATAAAACTACAAGTGTCACTTTTGATTTATTTTAGTGGTCTTCTTAGTCATTGCCAGAGAAAACACCTTTTTAAAATATATATTACTGTTATTATTTCAAGCCTCAGTTGCTTGATTTTATTATCCTTAATGCTGGGGTTTAAAAAAAAGTTACTTGTGATGATGTCTAAATCTACATCCTAGAACTTAACTTCTGTTATCTCTATGGTTTATATTTCAGGATGCACAATAGTTCCCAGAATTTAAATGCAGAAATCAGGGGACTGAGCCTACCTTGTTTTTTCTCTTACAGCTTTAGTAAGCATGTATATTGTATCCATTTTTATGGCTTGCTGTTCTTCCAGGCAATAGACTATTGCTTTTCTTCATGAGGCCTGAAAATAAGTTGTGATAGAGATCTCAGTATTTCTTTATTTATCAGGATAGATGTTCTCTCTAACTTTCTTCACCCCTTCTAACTGTGTTAGCAAACTTCAAATTTTTTTCATTACTTTCTGTTAATCTGCTACTGATTTATACCTTATTTCCTGGACCCGCAAATTCAGCATAGAGCCAAAATTACAGTTCACTGTGTCATCTGTGCTGGTGAGAAGGCAACTGCATTCTTCTGAATCTGTTACTCACGACATTGTATTCCTCATCAAAGACCCCTGTTGCTCATTCCTATTCCTGTTCTGTATTTCTATTCCACGTGTTCTTTATAATTCAGCACATTTCCTTTCTTCATCACCGATCCAACTATATTTTTCTAACCTGTTTTACAGGTTATTGCAGCACATATTAACTGCTGAAAAGCTGAAGGCCTCCCATTCCCAGCTCCATAGCTCCGGCCTGGTGTCCTCTTTCCCTTTTAACTCCAGCAGAAAAGGAAACAAACAGGGCTAAGCAGATAACTTTAGTTGTTTAAATAACCAATAACACGTACGCAAGCTTGGCAACTATTTAGTGTGTGCAGCACCTGGACCTGAGCAAAGCATGATCCATGGAGCACTGGGTAAGGGGCAAGGAGCCCCTTGCAACAGGAAGACTGAGGATGGCCTTCTGAAATTACTCTGGAAAAACGTTACTCTGGAAAACCAACCCAGAGATTGCAGAGGATGCTCTGAAGAGGATGCTCAACTTGGAAGATTCCTGTTATATCTCTTCCCATCCAGCCACTACTGCATTTTTTGTTCCCTTTTCTTTTTTTCTCTCCTTCTCTTTTCCCTTCTTTTCTGTCTTTTAATTTTTTCCTCAGAAATAACTTTTACAACTAGAGTTGGTGGATGTTATACGCTATGGCCACTACAAATAAACCTTTGTGCAAGAAACTTTTCTCAA
Source organism: Cnemophilus loriae (assembly GCA_013397755.1). Classification (NCBI taxonomy): domain Eukaryota; kingdom Metazoa; phylum Chordata; class Aves; order Passeriformes; family Corvidae; genus Cnemophilus; species Cnemophilus loriae. The sequence goes on along the minus strand of VZTF01004936.1, from coordinate 1,124,389 downwards.
CATTTTTATGTGACACTCATTTATCTCACCAAACTTTATGAGACTGAATAAGAAAAGGAAACATATCACATTTATTGGAATTTTGTAGCTTGCTTCTACCAATAGAAATTTGTAAATTAATATATACAAATATTCACTGCATTTTTTTTTGAGTTTTCAAAAGTCCATAGGAGTAGTAAATTGGTGATTTTCTTCCTTGTAAAATCTAAAGTGCAGGCCAAAAATTTGTCCAATGACTCAGCTCCTGTAGTATTGATTCAGCTCTCACTGATTACTTGACTGAAGTTGTGAGAAGATGTCATAGCATGTGACCCAGAATAAATTTTTTGATCTGTGATTATTTGCTGTTCACTGTAGATTTATGCCTACGTGTTTGAGAATATCAGATCGGTTCAGTTGGAGGCCTTACTTCTGTCCTTGCTGAGCATTGTGGTGCTTGTTCTTGTTAAAGAACTGAATGAGAAATTTCAGAGAAACATTAAAGTTGTCCTTCCCATCGATCTACTTCTGGTAAGTACAAAATTATATATCAGGCTATTTCTTACAAAGCTTTCAGTGGCTCAATCTGCTGAAGTTTATTGTGCTGTCTACAGTTACCCACACCCACACCTGCCACTTATTAAATGGACAGCTGATTTTCATGGCTGTAAGTTAATTGTAAGAACAGGAAACAGTTTGGCTTAATAATTAAGAAAGAAATGACGTAAGCGCCCAATTTGTATAATATTTTTCATATGTTTACTACTTTTTTACATAATCACAAGAACATGAAGCCTAGAATGTTAATGTGTAAGAAGTTTGAAATAGAAAACAAAAAGTAACTGGCACATTGTAACTCCAGGCAAGTCTTGTGCTGGGCAGTTGTGCCTTAGATGTTGCTTTTTATTTATCTACAACAAAGTTAAATAGCTATGCTATTGCTTTCTATCATTTTACTAACAGTTTTCCCTTAACATGGTATAGACTAAATTGAAATTAGCAATTGCATTATAAACCCCTGCTTCAACGATTAAGCTGTAGTCAAATGATCAGCACCAGATCACCATCAGAAGGTTTCTGTTTTTCTTTAAACCTCTAAAAGAAAATACAAAGTATGAAGGACAGTTGGTTTTCAGGGTGTATTATTGCAGTTACTCTTCTGTTACTGGAAAAAATTTACAAGGGCAAAATGCTGGAAAAGGAGGTAGTGTGATCCTGGTCTCAGTGTTACCTTTTTAAAAATATTGGATAAAATGTACCGGTAAGCTAAGGATTGTAGACTGGAACCCTGTTCTATTGGGATTTGTGTGTTCATTTCATTTGAAATACAGGAAATGAGTCTGAACCTCCTCAGGGTCAAACTTTCTACTCCCTCTGCGAGATTCATACCTGCTAGAACATAAAAACAAGAGGCAGACACATCTGCTGTGTTTTGTGCTGAAGTCAACACTGCCAGTCTGGATTAGATGTGCTCAGAGAACATCAGCTGAATCAGACTACTCAGGAACACCTAAATTACGGACTGCTTCAAGCTGCTCGCATGAATGCAGTGCTCTGGGGCACACGCTGAAGAGAGGGATTTTGGACACTGATTGCCAAGGTTCTTGAGGCTTTACAGAGAGTCATACAAATCTGTTTCATTAACACAGAATGTACAAACTGCACTATAGTCTCACTTCATTATTGGGTCCAAATCTTAGTTTCTTTTGACTCTTTTCCACATTTGCAAAAAAAAAAAAAAATCATAACACTTTCCTGCTCTACTGGATTTATCTAAGGATAAATATATGAACAGTGCCATGTGCTTAGGTAGGGCAATAATAGGGACCATGTCAGAAGTGATAGAAATGTAACATCTTTTTCTGTTTGAATCAATAGATAATTGCTACATCCATCGCTTGCTACTGTGCTGATATGGAATACGTCTACGGGATAGAAGTCGTGGGAAATATTCCTAAAGGGTAATGTGGGTTTTATCAGCTTGTGGCTTTTAAATATCTTCATTTCTGAGAACAGTCTCTGAAAGTAGTTTCTGAAATAAGAAACAGTAAAAATCTATTTTGTTTGTTTCCTGTCTCCTCAGATACTCTCTCACAATTCAATTCCATGTTAACAAGTTGTATGTGCATAGATATCATCACAAAAATACATTCTTTTACATTTTCATAGCTTTTTATTGCTTTGTGGAATAATAAGTGGGTACTAAGTCCTTGATGATTTACGACACGAGGGCAGGACACTCTATACAAGATTATTGCTACCTGCTTTTTGAGAGTTGCCTTGGGTTATGGCAGCAGATAGGATTTACAATGAGATAAGATTTGTAGATTACTACACTTCATTCCTCTCCACCCATACAGTAATTTTAGAAAATGTGGTTTCTGAGGAAATGTGAAAGATTTAATTATGCTTAATCTAGAAAAGAACATTTTTACTATAGTTAGTGATACGCTTTTCTCCATGACCTTGAAAAGAAGGAAAAAAAAATTCAACATAATTAGCTGGAAAGAGAAATTAGATTAGCTTTCAGACAAAATGTTTAAATTCTACAGGTTGCTATGGAAGAGCACAGCTGTTGTGTAATCTCCTGCTTGGATATAGCGGAGTTTCTCTAAATTTCACAAAGTACAAGTCCAAGACATCGTGAGTGCATGTGCGGCAGCTTGTACTGAAAGAAATAAAACAAGGGACATTTCTGAGAAAGAAAATTGTTCTTAAGTATTTAGAGTGTGCTACGAATCTGAGACTAAAACAAGGCTAAGTATGCTCCTTCTAAGTGTAATGAGTAGGTAAACTGTATTTCTGCAGCTTTAATCAGGAATTTATTTTCTGTCTAACCTCATACGAGTAGTGTTGAAAAACAGAAGCAAAGCCTGGATCATTCCTGCATATTTTTAGGCATTTACCTGAAATATCTAACTGCCTTGTCAGTGCAGAGCATGGGAAACCTTAAGAGCACAATTTGGTTTTTAGACGGTGTGATTTGTGCTCTGGAAAGACCAAAGCCTTTTTGAAGAGCTCAGAGACAATCCGGGGTGGTTTGGTTCATAACTTGAGTGGTTCCATTGCAATCCCCATTAGATGGAATAAATGTCTGTACTGTCAGTAACCAACAGGAATACAAAATTTTTTTAGGATTTAAATTTAAATTTACAGGAAAGCCGACTCTTTAAAAAAGGAGAAAATACAAGTAGTCTCTTCTACTGAACATTACAAAATGAGTAAATGTTACTAATTTTATTTGTCAGTCATGGAGTTAATTTATCAACATCTCTATAATTTCTCAAATTGAGTTTTTCAAATTGAGTACTCCATCTGAAACTGTTTCATCTTCTACAAATTCTCTTCTGCTGTTCCCAACAGACTGAGATCTTTTCAATCTAAAATATTGAAAAATGTCACCTTACAAGTAACACAAAAATTAGCTGTTCCTGCAGAGATTGTTTCTCTGATATTTGCATGAATTGCAGGTATATAGAGACTGTGTATCAAGTTTTGCAAAAATTACTGGTTTTATTTTTTATAGGTTGCCATCACCAAAAGCACCACCTATGAATGTCCTGCCTGAAGTAGTCACTGAAGCTTTTGGAGTGGCACTGGTTGGTTATGTAGCCTCACTAGCTCTTGCTCAAGGCTCTGCTAAAAAGTTTAAATACACTGTGGACGACAACCAGGTAAAGCTCTTCCTCCTTAGTGTCACTGAGCCTTGGAATGAGCCACTTGGGGAAAGTATTAAAGATGAATGTGCAGTAGGAAAAGTTATGTTCCATATAGCATCATGACGCCTTCTAGTGTTTACAGTAACACCCAAATTTTGTTCAAATTATCTCTGCAGAATGCCCTCATTGTTGAACTGCTCCTTTTAGGGAAGCTCATCCTTCAGGATAATCTTGTAATGCTACATTCAGTGCAACATTTGGGTATTAATGCATTTTCCACTGGTCTAAGATGAAACAGATTCTCCTTTGGCAATTGAGCTCTTATAGACAAGCTATGATGTTAAATCAGCCACCAGTTAATGAAACAAAGCAATTCTAAAACAAAACCAGGTACTTACAGCCCCAGGACTTACCTGATGTTATAAGAGGAAATTATTTATACTTATGCAAAGTAGAAGTCTCGCCCGAAAAAAAGGTTTATTTGTATATAAGAAGCTGCATGAGTTCAGAGTGTGCTGCCACATTTACAGCCATATGAGCTTTCTGTTCCGAGTTCCACTTTGCAGAGGGCATGCTTAAATTAAAGTGGGCCATTTCTGCACTACTACATCGCTTGTCATGGTGGGTGGGTAACTCCAAGCCAGCTGGAAATCCATGGAGATGATAATTCAAGCACTGTGGTAAGAAAGGCTCAATTTCAGATAACTGGCACTAGTACTGTGTGCTGCCTCCACCCTTCTGTTAAGTGGTTTGGGATAAATGACACAGGGTTGAATGAAGAACAGTTGTTTTGCGGCTGGAGGTCTATTTGAACACCCTATCTAGACAGGTCGGTCTTCCTACATCAGTTCCTGTCCTTTACAACTCTTATTTCCTTGGAAAGCATAGTGGGAACATTCTTGTCTGTTCAGGTCTCTAAAATATTTCTCAGTTTGAATACACTGGGCCATGAATTTCTGTTGATGCTTCAGAGCAGTGTTTCTAGGGAGCAGAGGGAGAATGCTGTGAGCTTAGTGCAGGTCAGACTCTAGGGTGACACGCTGCTACGTTTCAAGGCACTCCATGGGGAGCAACCCGCGTGTCTTTCTGCTCCCTTGGAAGTCTTGTAGCTTACATAGCTTCGTTACTGAAGTCTTGGAAACTCTGTGTACGTCTGCATCAAATAATGGAGCAGAAAAGCAAAACCTCCATGAGAGGAGAGCAGTGAGGGGATGTGGCTGTACTGGGGGCCAGGCATTGTGCTTGGCATGCGGCTTTGTGGGTGCGTGAGGCTGCCGGGCGAGCTTTAACGGGGTGCTGTTCTGGGCTGTGAAGACAAACTCATGAGCTGGTGTTTTCCTGGCTGGATACAGCACTATTTGTGTCCTATGCACTCTGAGTTCTCTTCCTACACATTTTCCTTGGCAGATCAATATGCTCCTTAAAGTCTGTTTTGCTGGGTGGCCACGTTGGAACACTTCCTTAGAAAACACTGTTCTTCTTAGGCTGCACATACAAGGTGGCTTCTCCACTTTTTCTTCTACGAATCTTTGTTCAGGCATGTCTGCATTTTGACTGTGAACAAACACCAAATACGTTTGTGATGAAAGACAGCATGCACATAGTATGGCTACCACACTTCACTTTCACTAAAACATGCTCTAAAAGAAGAGAAATCAGTGGCTGTCTTTTTCCAGTAAGCCAGAAACCAGAAGTGATCTGGACAGTTTCCAGACACCAGTACTTGGGGCTCTGGCCAGTTAAAAAGCAGACGTGGATCAAGATGTAAATATTTTGGTTGAACTTAATCTTCAAACCTTAGCAATAGCATTTATTCTATGAACAAAGTGTCCCTCCTGCTTTTGATGAATCTGGTTCAACAGCTCTATCATTCAAATTAGTTCTGAGTTGTGAGAAGATATATTCTGTTGGAAAATCCTTTGCCATGTACCTGTGGGATTTTTTTCCCTCAAAAATGTGTCCATCCTTTATCATTGCTAATATTTACATAGGGGACTCCTTTGCTGGCGAGAGGCATTGAAACGACAGAACAATAGGAAAAAAACCATCTTCTATTTAACGACTTTGCAGGAATTTTTGGCTCATGGCCTCAGCAACGTGATTCCTTCATTTTTCTTTTGCATACCAAGTGCTGCAGCGATGGGACGGACGGCACTTTTATACAGTACAGGCGCGAAAACACAGGTAATGGCTTAGAGGGAAGTACGTCGGAGAATTAAAGCTGTGATACTGCTCACTGGAATTTGTACTGATTTATCCATTGTGTTTCCCTAGTCTCCCTTTTCCTCTGTCCTGGGAATGACTCTGCCCTGTCAGTTTCAACAATCTGCATGAAATTGCATCTGATCAGTGATGTCTTCCTAGGAAAGATAATGGTTCCACTTATTAATTTTTACTTGTTTCATTCAATATAAACTGTAAGGTCTGTGGCAGCAAGGAAGTTAGGAGTTGTGTTTTCAGTCTGCAGAAAACTACATAAAAGCCCTTTCAGTTTATGTGAATTTGTCAGCATTGTAACGAAAGTGCCCTCTAATGGTGTTTAATGGATTTAATGGTACAGTCTAAACTGAAGTTTTAGGAAAAAAAAAAAATCACATTTAATTTAGTGCTTCTACCTGATTTCCAAAATAAAATAAAAGTAACCTTTAGAGCGGTTTGTTAAAAATACACAAGTAATCTCCCAGCTTCTGCCTTGTGACACGGTGTACTTGTCCTATCCCTCAGTGTACACTGAGCCCACAGAGATGACATTGAGATTTTTGGGGGTCTTTTTTGCTATTTCCTACTGTAGGAAACTAAACCCACAAGTTCTTATTACAGTAGACCAGGAAAGAGGGGACTGTAATTGCTGAGAATGATAACTGTGGCCCTGTCAGCCTGTCATCTGTCCGAGTTGTGCTTGTGAACAAGAGAGGTGGCAAACCAGCTGGGGCACCCCCACAGCACTGCCTCTTCCTCTGAAACTCAAGGGCCCTTCAGTGGCAACCCGCCATATCAATGTTATGTCCTTTGGAGTTCGTTCCTATTCTCCCAGGTAACAAGTGACAGGACAAGAGGAAACACCACCAAGTCGAGCCAGGGAAGGTTTAGATTAGATATCAGGAAAGTTTTTTTTCACAGAAAGGGTTGTAAAGCATTGGAACAGACTGCCCAGAGTAACTAACAGCAGAATCACCACCCCGGGAAGTTTTCAAAAATTGTGAATATGGCACTTGAGGACATGGTTTAATGGTGAACATGGTGGCGGTGCTGGGTTGACTGTTGGGCTTGATGACCTTAAAGGTCTCTTCTAACCTTAACAATTCTATGATTCAATGATTCTATTGGTGTTTTATAGCTGTTGCTCTTGCCTGTATAAGGGACATTAGCTGCAAGGAAAAGGCTCATGAGGTACCAGACTAAGTGCAATCCATAAGTACAGTTTCTCCTCAACCATGTCCTGCAATTATTTCTCATGCAGACGCCACAATATTAAGGAATTACACAGGGCTTTACTTCAATACTCTACATGTTAAATACTTGCTAATTAGCCTACAGAGTACTCCGAACTCACTTAACCATAATGAATAATCCAACAAATAATAACCTTGAAAATATTTATATGCAAGTATTTTAGCTACCACGTGGCTATTAGGTATTTCTTATATTTTAGTTGAATTTGATGTCATACCATGCACCGTCATCCTCACAGACATTCTCCTCTGTTACCTGTTAATGTACTGATTGTACAATTTACAGTTGTACTGCATCATGTTGTACTGGCTTTTCCATGGAAGATTTGAGGTAACCTGCCAGACCTATAACCTTAAGGCATATAGGGTATCTGAACACTTTGGCTCTGGTACATGTAGGCAAAGAACCTGATACAAGGTTATTCAATACATGAAATGGAAAAAGAAATCACTGTAATTTGATTTCAAGATAGCAAACACACAGTAAAAATCTGCTTTATCCATTGGTTTCACAATATAGCCATGCCTGCATCTAAAAGTTGAGAGTATGGCTGAGTTAGCTCTATGAGAATAATTTAACAGGCATAACAATCTCTCCCCTGCCTTCTTGGAAAGCAACACATCAGCTTAATCCTCTCCTTTGTGGCTATCCAGGCAGAATGAGGAGACGAGAAGATCATCACTTATAAATATTGGTCAGGTCATAGGCAAAAGGAATCCTTGCTTTAATTACATAGAGGGAAGTCAGTTTGGCATAGGGCATGGAAGAAATGCAAAGAGCCTTTCAGGGGCACAGAGTAGCCCTTTTACCTCAAATGGCTATACCTGGGTTGCAGTTTTGTCATTTGTTCCTCAGTGATATATTTTCCTGGGAGAAAACAGAAGTGAGGAACTCTATCATGGACTAGAAGTGTCCTTCAAATAGAATCAACACTTTTTTTTCTTGCTCTTCATGAAGGCAGAAAGAGGGAAAAGTTCCTTGTGACTTTACCAGCAGATTTTCTGTCCCTTTTTCTGTAAACACTCTGTCTATCCTTCTTGATGGTATTTTTAAGTACACCATGACTTTAATTTTCTAGTGTTTTAACAACTTGTCTGGTTTTGTTTTTAACAACTTGTCTCTTAAAATGAAACCTAATTATTTTAGTAAAGAAACATATTATCAATATAAAAATAAAGTGAGCATCTGTCTACTTTTCGTCAAAAACCTTCTGTGAATTTGAACTGTATATTTATAAGACCAGAAGTACTCAGTGAGCACTCAGAGCGGAATAGGACAGTGCAATTTTACTGTAGTTTTCCATCAGATTAATACTATAAATACTGTGAAGAAATATATAATTATTAGACCATATATTTTTCTGAATTCATATTGCTTGCATTAATTATAATCTTTAATATCTACTTTTTAATTGTACCTACATTTTCTAAAGTAAATACACTGATATTAACATGAAATCATTAGTGGTTTCTTGTTTAACAATAGTTTTCTTTTAGTGTTAATCCCAGCAAAAGAAGTTAGAAGTCTTCTCTTGTGGAAAAAATTATAGCATACATAATTCTTGCTTAGTGCTATGACAGATCTGTTATTTAGTACAACATAGGGTGCATGGCTATAAATAAGTTGCAGAATGACAGTGGGTGCTGAGAAACTTCTGGGATGAGACATTGCACGGACACGTTCCATTTAATACCCAAGTGTGTCAGTGATGCTCTGATCTGTGTCAGTGTGCTGGCAGCAGGGTCAAGCACAGATGTTGAGATCTCTCTCTATGTTTTCACTGTAGTTGATTAAAGGTAATCATCAGAGATTAAAACAAATTATAGGCATCTGCAGTCAACAGATACATTAATAGCTAACACTTTCAACATCTGATTCTTGACTTTGTCTACAATATTTTATAATTTATCCTTTTCACAATTTCTTTTGTTGTTTTTGTTGTTGTTATACTGAATGATCTGCAATGCTTGTTTATTGTTTTAGGTGGCTTGCCTTATCTCTTGTGTATTAATTCTTGTGGTGATCTATGCAATTGGACCTCTGCTGTACTGGCTTCCTATGGTACGGTACTTTTTCTTTTTAAAGATTAGGATGTCAAACATTTTCTGATGACAGTTTCTTTCAGGGAAAGATGGTGCAACACCTAAAACAGCCCTATTTAATTTCAGTGGCCGAAAGAATAGTAAGGGCACGACAAATCTCGAAATCATAAAATACAGAGGCGACAGCATAAGACATATAGATTTTACACATATATAGTTACATATATAGGCTGTCATGTAAGCACATAGAAGTGAATTTCTCTTCTACTTACTCTCGGCATGTAGTTTATGAAAAATATACACCCAGGTTGCTGTGGATTTGTAAATTGACAAAGTGTGGTAGAAATTAATGAAGATTCATGATATTTCTCCAGATATGCATATGATGTACAACTTTGCTTTTCAAATAAATTTGACACAAATTATCTTAGATAGTGATATAAGCTTAATTGCAGAAAGATTATGAAGTATTCTTACATCTCTGTCATGGAATACATCTATGCTAAGACTCTATGAAGCAGTGTGGCATCTTTTCACATAAGCTATATCTAGCTTTTGGTATTACAAATTAATAGTTAATTTTAACTAGAGGCATGTCAAAGCTGCTAAATAGCTCCAAAATTATCCTCAATTCTGCCATGTATGTACATGAAGTTTTAACTATGTTTTAAAATTACTTTGTGCTATTGTTTACATGGTGTCATGAAAGTTCTCACTTTTCAAACACAGATCCTTTTATAGCTTATTTCAACCGTGCAAAGTAAGGACACTTGAAGAAGGGTGCGCAACATGTCCTGTTTTTTCGCTATACTTATTCCCTACTTTCGTTTGTTTTTATACGGATTATATGTAAATTTTGACTGGTTTCCTGTAGGCTTTTCCCACCATATTTTAAAAATACATTTTGGTTTTTGCTTTCTTGATATTTCTCTTCTAATATGCTTTTTCAGCCCATCTATGCACTGCAAGTCCATCGGTTTGTACTCCATTCTTTTTGGCTCTAGATGATTTCTTCATCCATCTCCTCTTCCTTTCTCAGTCAAAGAACAAAAAATTATTTTGTTTGCTTCAAAATTAATGGACTTTTGCCCTAGAGGCCTTCTCTAGAGGAAGGGGAGGACGTGAGGAAGGGGAGTTAAAATTCTTCACTGCATAGAAGTTGAGTGCTGGTTTGTTTCTGAGTCCTTCAGACTGTGGCAGAATGTATTTGGTCTGGGGATGCATGGAAGGGTCTTGGGTAGTCCTGAGGTTTCTGTCATTTTTCTCACAATTAGGTAGTCTGTAGATTGCTTTCACAAAAAAAAAGGGGATTAGAGGTTGATGCTGTTAGCATCTGTCACAAGGACACCTGTGCTTATCCCATTTTCTAAACACCTACCAGGTTTTTTTTATAATTTAATTATGATCTTGACTGCTAAATTAAAGAAACAGCATTTGTTTTCCCTAACAATTCTGCAAATGGCTTTTGTTTTTATGTCTTTGCAGTGTGTGTTAGCAAGCATTATTGTTGTGGGCTTGAAGGGGATGCTAATGCAGTTCCGCGACTTAAAAAAATACTGGAAAATGGATAAAATAGACTGGGTAAGTAAAACTTAATCTAAGGAGGTTTTCCTGAGACTTTTTGGCAAATAGCTCTTAACTAAACTTTAATAGTTCTATGGGCCTAGAAGAGATAAGTGCAAGATATTATTAGTAGTACTTTTTGTGCACTATCAGCTCAGAATAACAGCATCTATGATATCAGTTGTATTAAAAAATAACATTTTAACAAATGATAAAGAATCAAACCTAATGCTAGAGATTATATAGCTAGAGATGTGTATACAGACAGATCAAGTTAATGTGAGCAAATATGTGTCTAATTTTCATGTCTTTTCTATCTGTTTAACATGCTTTTGCTACTGTAGCATTATTGAAGAGATTTTTGGTATTTTCGTCCTCTGGGAATATGGAATGACCACATAGGTCAAACAGAACTGGAAACACTAGTGATGCACAAAGCTACATATTGAGGGGTGCTGTAGGCAAATTTCCTTAACTCCTTCAGATTTTGCAAACGGAATATCTACTGTTTGAATATAGTGAATGATTCTGCACTATGAGAGGAGGAATACATGAGAAAAAGTAGATAGGTGAAAAGAGACATAGGATGAAAACTTAGTTTAGTGCAAAGTCTAAATAGTCTGACAGAATTTGCAGAGAATTCCTAGCAAATATTAAAGATGAATCCAAGTGTAAGAAGACTCCTGGATTTCTCTTCTGTGGGAGATTTTGGGTGTAATGGCCAACTAGTGGAACCAAAATTTCTATGCACTTACATAAATACATACATGATGACATCCTGTATGTTTGAGCTAACAACATTCAGAAAGGTATTTTTCTGCTTCGTACATATTTTGGCCATATAGTCCTTTTCTGTGGTGGGATATACAGGTAATTGGAGTTAGAATTGGACTTCAGTGAATTCACCAGTGACTTAGTATTCTACACCAGTAATGGTTAAGTCTAAACTGAATAAAACCTTTTTTTAATAGAGTACTGGATTTCAGTATCGGAAACAGAGCTGAGTAAACAACATCAAGTTCAACTGTGAGATTTTTCGCACTTAGTTGCCGAAAACTAGAGGTTCAGAAAAACTTGTTTTTGGGGGTTTCTTTTATGCAATCCAGAAGAAAGGCTCTGTCTCTCATGAAATCTTTTCTTCCTCAAGCAGTAAAATTCTGAAAATATTTTCTATCTCTTGTTTTGTATTTGATCTTCAGCTTAGCCCACATTGCCAGTAATAGAAATTATGGATGATGTGGATCAAGAACTATTTTGTGACCAATGGACTTAAAAACATTGGTAGTTATGGGAGAGAGATAGATCTTCTCCATCAGTTCATTGAGATAATTAGTTACATTTTCCAGAAGGATATTCTGGAATCTCACTAGATCTGACGCATCTTCACAGATAGACTAACCTGACTGATTCTTGCTTTTCTGGTTTTGGCAGAAAAGGCTGTGTGAGTAGTTAGTTATTACATCTCTGACATCTGCCATCATTTCTAAGAGAGGTTATAGCACGGGGGAGTTTGCTGGGTTCATCTTTTTGACTAAACATACTTGAGCAATGATTTTATCTTCAAATAGTTTTACCATCAATCCTTAGCTTGACAGGATAAATCATCTTGCCTTAAATAACATAGTTTAAAGTAAGGCTATAAACATTGATCTTGCATTGCTGCCTGCTCTGAGGAGCCCCACCAAGCCCAGTGATTTGTGTAACTACACTGGTGTTATTTTGGCCTGAAAAGATTCACCATCGCAATTGACAGAACACTGGAAATGAATCATTCTATCACCCAGGTTATCCAAAGAGTTTTGAAGATAGAAACCCTAACAAAACATTTGGAAATAATTAGCAGTTGTCCTTTCTGGAACTGATTCTTTGAAGGGTGTGTGTCATGTAGCACTGAAGTCAGGTTTGTTTTGCTTATAAGTTTTGCTTACAAATGATAGTGCATGGAAATGGAATATTATGGAGTTTGTTACCTTGTTCCTTCACACTTCTTTAAGCATCTCATTAAACCCAAATGGGATGAATAATATTTATTTGTTGATTAGTTCTCTATAAACATAATCATTTTAAATATAGAAGGTAAGATCCTGTTCAGAAGCTGGAGTTGAGTATTTTCATTGGTTCCTTCCATCACAGGATATTCTGTGTTTCTATGAAAACTTTCAGCCATGGGTGGCTTCTTCTTTCAGATTTACATCCCGTCTCTCAAATCACATTTGATTACTTTTCAGCTACTACCCCACTGTCCTTATTCCAGAGGTCTCTTTTCTGCCATTCCTGGCATCCATATGAACTTCAAATGTCTCCTGCTTCAGTTAAGGTCTTCTGTCAGTCCCTACGCCTTGGTTGGATGACTTCACCAATCTCAGATTAATAACTGCACTATTCCACTACATGTGTTATATGCATAATATATATAGAGAGAGAGAGAGAGAGTGATTTGTCTTGATCTTTTTTCCATTTTTTCTGGAAACTGCCAGGAAGCTAATCTGGCATTTGTCTGTAAATATATCTCACTTCTCAGGTCCTCAGGTCAAAAGTTGATTTCCTTGTCCCTTCTGTAAGCCTAACTTCTTATGCAGGCCAACTTGACTAACTTGCTGTTTTTGTTCTCCAGCTTGACAGTGCACTTTCCCAGTATCGCTAAAAAGGCCAGTAAAGTCCTCGTTAACTCTTAATTTCAAGGTTCACCATCACAGATAAGCTGCCTTTTAAGACAGGCATAAACTACTGCCTGGCAATGGACTGCTGAAGAAAAATGTTCTCTTTGCTGTTAAGAGTTGGACTTGAAAGTAACCAAAGATGGGTGAAAAGTATTTCAGAAGGTGATGTTCTAAGTGAGAAATTATAATAGAATAAGGATCATTTTCATGAGTAAATTATATAGCAGGGATTTGGGAAGTTCAGCAATGAAATACCTGGCATTTACAGAGAAAAAAATGTTTTAAAGTTGCACATATGTCTTGACCAGAAAATGGCCACAGCCAAGACAAAGCCATGTTGCATGCCTGACTTTTAAAGCAGGAAGAATGGCAAGAATTTATGGTAATAGTTACACGTTCCCAACATGGTGTTGTGATGAGAGGCAGTTATGGATGCATGAATTGTAAGTGTATGCACATATATTAATATTAAAGGATGCAAGGAATGCTACTAATTCAGCAATTAAAGTAGATCCAAGAATGAGGGTCTCATTTTTGACAAGTATTCTCCAAGATCTTGCCATTGTGAATTTCTGAGACATGCATCCAACACCCTGTCAATCTATTTTGTCAAAATATGTAGAGGAGAGGACCTAGAAAGGATCTTCCTTGAAATCTGGAGCTCATTAGTGCATTTTCTTGGGGTTTTTTGGAGCTTCTTCACATATTATCTTCAAGAGGAAAATGGCCTTTTAAATTTGTTCGCCACACATGCGTCCTGATTCATGAGAGGGCTCAGAGAGCTCTCAGGGCTCTGCCGTATAAACAATTTTCCACGAAGTAGGAAACCATGTCTTCTGTGAGAATAATTTTACATCAATGACTCTATCTTATGACATCCTAGGGAGATTTTCTATTTTTCCTGCATTAATGAATATGCTAGTGTGAGTCATATTACTTGTGCTGTAGTTGGTCTCAGTGGGGTGGGAAGGAATTTGAAAATGCTTAATCCATTGAAAGTATTATTACCATATAAATTATTTTTAATGAGTAATATTTGTATCAGTCCCTCTGTTTCCAGGGCTGTTTGCAAACACTGTCTCAACCATTGTGTATGGAATGCCTGTGAAAAATTACGTTAAAGAACTACCATACCACTTTATTATTATAGCATCATTTAGGTTGGAAAAGACCTTTGAAGACCATCTAGTCCAACTGTTAACCCAACACTGCCAAGCCTACCCCTAAACCATGTCCCTTAGTGCATTAAGCAGTTCCTGCTCTATGGCTGTGGTGGTCTCCACTTGAATCCTAAGTTTGGATAAAGGGTGTGCTGAGGATGAATGCACACGTTAGTCATTTGTCTGCAGAAGGATGGGGGAGCATGGCCATGCCACTTAGTCCTTAGAGCCAGAGCCTCCTCCAGGACTCCAGCATCTTCCCTGCTGAGACACTTCCTGAACGAGCAGGTCTTTAATGGGATTCTTCTTTTGGCTATATGGTGCAACATGGGCCTCTATTTGAGCAACTCATCACAGCCTCACATTATAGATAGTACAGAACTGGTCAGTCGAGTCATGTTCATCTCTTCCTCCATTAACCAACAGCATAACCAGGCAGGAGTTAGACGAGCTGCATCCTAAATCTTCTTCATTCTGATAACCAAATCCATTGTTTATTGTGGGTAACTAGACAGCTGTGTTGCAGATAGTTAAGTGTGAGGAACCCTACCCATTCAGGCAATAGCTGATCATCTCCTCAGTTTGCAGTGAAACAGGGAACTGCATAAGCTGGTTTCAAACTCATACAGAAACATTTATTATCACCATATATTAGCATTGAATTGTTTAGCCCTAGGTTCAGAAAGTATTCTGCAACTTATTTATAAGATTTTTTTCCTACCAAGTGCCGATTTTAGACTGTCATCAATAGTGGACGATTAGACCCTATGAAATGGAAAGTCTAGGTGGAGGCAGCTGCTCTACACAGTCACTGTACCTCTCAGTGCTTCTGATGCTTTCTGATATATACAGGAGCTGCCATAAATCCATTTCTTCTGCTTGTTTCTCTTCTCCCTCTTTAGAGTTTTTCTTTAAAGTAGTACAGTACAAGGATACTTTGAAGGTGGATTTTGTTTTGATTTTTGATATTAACATGTGCCTATAACACATTATTGCTAAGATTTGAAGAGTGATTAGATTCTATCTGTCCTGGAGTATGCAATAACCATCTTGAAGTAAGCTGCCAAGGAAAACTTTGATATTTTTATGACTTCTTTGTTGAACTTTGCAATAACCCACAAATTAAAAAAAAAAAAAAAAAAGTCTATCAGATCAACATAACTTCTTTCTACAAGTTTGATGCTACCCTAATTAAAGAAGTACTGATTCCAGGCCAATACAAAGCACTGAAAGGGTGATCGACTAATGAGCATATGATTATTTTGGCTCAGCCTCTACAACAATGGCAGCCTCTGATTACAGTTAAGATGTAAGATACTAGGCTGCTGGAGAGGCACTTAACTAGCTTTCTCAGTAGTCAGCAATACTTAAACATTTCTGGCTTTGATTCTTCCTACGCAGAATTTGTATTGAGTTTTTATGCTTTCTGCTTTCTCCTGAGACATAAGAATTTTGCAGGTCTGCAGCAGTGATTTAGTTACACGTGATGGAGTTCAGGTCTGCAGCTGAACTGGATTGCACTGAAGTGGATTCAGGTGTTGTCAAGGGTTCAGCCCTATTAAGATAGTCTAATTCTTGATCTCACTTGTTTTCAGGTTTTTACTAGTTCTGTTAGCCTTTTCGTGTCCAGGTGAGCTTCTTCATAAATGTATAGTGGATTTATAAATTTTAGCATTACCTTCTTATTCATTAATCAGAACTCAATATCTGTTTCTCATAAAGGTGGTCTTTGCAAATATATGCACAACAATTTGTATAAGATATCATGTTAAAATACAGCTGGTGATTGAGGACAGTTTCAGAGGATGAACTCTTTACTAGCAGCCCTCCTCTTGAAGAAACTGAAAAGTCTTTTGCAGCAGTTAGGAATCTTGAAGATGAGGGAGGAAAAGGTTTCTCAATAGAGTCACGTAACACTCTGTCCTCTGTGAAGCACAAGTTATTATGGTATGACTTACATTTTGTAATTCATAAAATAACAGTTCTGAAATCTGCTCAAGCAAAATTCCTGTGGTTGGGCTGAAAGTATTCTATTGCCTCTGGCTTTTGTGAGTTAAGTGAAAGCATCAGAAAGGATAATCTTAACACTGATTGTGCCATTGTAATGTGATCTGTTATTCTGCAAACATGAACAAGAAGCACTGTAATTCTGAAATAGGCACCTGTGGGGATCAGTACATCCAGAGGAGTGAAAATACTTTCCATTCTTCTTTAACACCTTTTACATAACAATTAGACGGCAGTCTTTGCTTAAGGCTCCCTCAAGGAAAGAAATATGTGCTTTATTATACCAATTAGGTTGGTATAAGAATTCGAGTAATTTGTACTTTTCTTTTAATTGTAAAATCTGCATGTCTCTTAGCTGTACACATCATTGTAGTATGGAAATAAAAGTGATCATTTCTGGTAAGAAAATAATTAAGGAAAAATTGAAATGTGAAGGTTTTTTAAGGTTTTTTAAAACTTCTTATCAAAGTGACTTTAGTTTCAGATATGCTTCTGAGTATTTTTTAAAATTGTATTTAAAATGAATCCAAACTTTTAGTACTCAAATATTGAAACATGGGGAAGTAATAAGAAATCTCACCATTTCCATTGGAAGGAATTAATTTCCCAGTAATTTTTATTTGTGATAGAGTTGTTTTAGTCAGCTGTACTCTGATAAACACCACTTTTAATCATCCTCCTTGCTAATTATAATACCCACTTATATGATTAGTGGGAGAAAAGCTCTCTGTATGTGACCTCATTAGGGCACCTCATTATGTGAAAGGAAAGGAGGATTTAAAATCTATGCAGCAAAGAAGGTGAGAAGAATTTGCAATGTGAAAAACAAAATACAGGTTTTCCCAAACTGAGTTCATTCTGACTTAAGCTGTTAGCACAAGTACAAATGCTCCTTTAAGTAACCCTGGAAGGAACTTCTGTGAGCACTGGGATGAGTTGTGCCATGCTGCATGTGGTCTAACATCAGGAGGCATTACTTTAATAGCTAATTCAGTCTTCAGTGTTTGCCAGTTCAAAGATCCAAATGTTCACATCTTAGTTTTAAAAATCTTTATTTCTGATTCATAAAATGCACATTTCTATAAAATTTGAAACTAATCACTTCTTTTTGCTCCTTTTCTTAAAGAGCATATGGGTTAGTACCTACGTGTTCACAATATGCTTTGCTGCTAATGTGGGACTGTTGTATGGCGTTGTCTGCACTATAGTAATCGTGATTTTCCGCTTTCCCAGGTAAGAAACAATTTATTGAAATGTTCTACTAGCACATCATTATGTATTCTTTCTGCATATTACTTCACAGTCAGGATAGACATCTGGTATACTAAATTTAACAACAAAACTTCATTTTTTTAGTTGCAGAAAATCGCAAGATAAGACAATTCAAAAGGAAAAGTCACATCTGTGCATTTACTGTAGACTAAGGATCTCTAAAACATTTTATAAAATGGTATTATTTTGTGATTTCTCTTATTATTACACATCTGTATGATTCATTATGTGAAAGTAGCATAAAATCAACAGGAAGATTAATAATATTTTTTTTCCATTAGATATTTATTTGCTCCTTAAGGAGAAAGTATGTCTGGCAAGCTTTAGTAACTAAGAGCCTTTATAAACTCCTAGGTACTATGTTGCACAGGAGTTGGTAGTTGAGAATTGCACTACTAATATAGATTAAGAAAACGTAACTGTATAACTATTCTAATGTCTAACAAAAAGTATAAGTTCTGTGTACGACTTAGAAAAGTCAGGACAAATAAACTAGTGCAATCAGAAGTTCATTTTTTTTTTTTTTATATATTACAGTTGCTACTTTAGATCATGAGTAAAGGGAAATACAGCCTTTGATGAGCCATAGGCTCATGATTGATTTGTGCTACAGAATTAACTCACAGCTCACCAGTCCTGGAAATGACTTGCTGTTTGCAAGCAGTTGTTTGCATGAACATTGAATCCCACTGAAATGAAGCACAATATAGACAGCTCGATTAAACGCTTGTTAAAGTTAATGGTGCTAGACATTTGTGCACAGCTTTGTTCTCATAGAGTACGTTGCAGAACCAGCATGAAAATACTTCAAAATTTCAAGGCAGTTAAAAATTATTGGAGATAGTTTCTGCTTGAATCAATCAGTACCTTTGTGATAACATTGTTCTACTCAGCAAACTAAAATTTTGGTAAATTCTGGTCGTGAAGCAAAAGGCAAGTTTTCATGTTGTTATCACCCTGAGCCTGGATATTAGAGGTTCTCCAACAGCAGAAAGGGATCAATATCTAACACAAAAGAGCCTGATTTAGTGGAGACCTCAGTCTGAACCTGCACTAACTAATGTAAGCAAGACTCTTCCCAGTGATCTCCGTGTTCTTCAGTGAAGCTGCACATGATTGTCCTTGCCATCTAAATGCACTGAACAAGGTAGCAGCCTTAAAACTGGTACGGCACACACGGGGTTAACAAGATAATGTGTAATAAGCAGTCATGAGCAAAAGCATTAGCAGGAGTGAAGCAAGGAAAATACCACAGATTATTTATTGTAAAGTTTCTGTTCAGATGTCAGAGTATTGGATGTGGTACAGGTTATGTATCAGAATGTATTAAAACCAGCAGCAGCTACAGCTTCATTTATGCAAAGATGAGAGAACAGCTGATGTTTGCAAGGCTCATTTATCTGGCCCCAATACCTGCAGACTCCTTGTATATTGGTGCATTTGTCTCTGAGGATAGATAGTTTCATAGTCCTCTGCAGTTAAACGTGTTCCTGCAAATGACATGCTGAATCAGAAGATCCTACACTGAGCTCCCTTTCCAGGGCAACTTTCTCTTTTCACTGTGTAGAGAGAATAGGAATACTGGCCCTTTCCAGTAAGTCCCCCATTTTGATAGCTAGAGTGCAATGTTCTGCTTCATCATACAAAGATGTGTCAATTTCAATGACAGATAAAATATTTTTATTTTTCATAACCCACAGCTATTCTACATATTTATTTTCCCTTTCCTTACAATATGATTTTGCAGGTAAACAATATTAATTAAACTTCTTTAGTTTTGAAGCTATAGGTTATAGATGAGCTACCTTGACTTGAAGGTAGCTCTCTGGTCAGCTAATGAAAATTAAAATTAAGATTTTCTTCACCAAAGAATTTAATTATTCATATTTTCAAAACGATCTCATAATTCTGAAATGAGCTTTTTACTCTTTAAGTGGATGCCTATCAGAAAGGATAAGGTCTGTAATCTCAAAAATACTCACAGACTGCATTGTTGGACCTTTAAACTGCTATGCTGTAGTTTGGGGTGTGTGTCTTTTTGTTTCTGCTCAAGACTACGAATGATTTACTGTACAGATTTTTCTCTATATATTGATTACAGAGCAAAGACACTGAATTTGAAAAATATGAAAGAGGTGGAATATAAATACAAAGCAGAAGATAATTGTGTAAGTTAATTTATTTTTTAACTTTGTGTGTGTGTGTGTTTCACTAATTCAGATTTGTTTGTTTTCTCTAGTTAGTCACCAGATTGTAACCAGGGAGTCAAGGGAATGCTTTTATGATATGACCACTTGGAATCTAAAGCCGGTATAATATAATAAAAACAAAACTAGTTGGCCATCAGAAACTAGAATATTTTCATGGTTCTGCTGCTTGTCTGCAAAGTGAAGTTAGGCAAGTCCTTTTAGACCTATCTATCTTAGTTTATTTTTAGTTATGAATTGCTCTTTCTCAAAGTTTCCTAATTTCTAAATTTAAGGAAATATCTTGCCAGGAATGGCAAGGGCAATCTGAGCAGACAATAGCAGTCTGTATTATTATCACATTTACTAAAAGTCCTTTTGCATTTTCATCATCTCCAATCTCTTTTCTGAAACCTTTTCTGCCACCAACCCCTCATGACCAGACTGTCCCAGAGGACACCATGAGGCTGGGCAAAGAGGGCAAGCACCACAACATTGTCACAGACTGCTTCACACATCTCATCACCCTGTGCACATGAAAAATGGATGGAAGAATCTCTCCCAAAGACTGTGCCTTTAAAATTTGGCTTCTTACAAACTTCAACCAACCAGTCAGATTCTTTTGGTTATTTTCATTGCAATTATCGTCAAAGTGCTTTTTGCTCAGGTCTATTATGAGAAGAGAGGAGTAATGACCCAGAGAGGTGAACTCCCTCCTCCAAGATGAAATGGTAGGTCAGCAGCCAAGAGAGAAGTAGAACCATGTGTCCTTTCAGCACAGAGCCCCATCACTGGCACATCCTGCCTTCTCCACCGTGGCAGTTTCTCCTATGTCCTTTTTCCTTTCCTAGTGCTTATGAGGGGTCATATGTATCAGTAAGCCACATGCTCAGCAGTTAACTGCTTCACCATTAAGCAGCTCTTCTTTAAAGAATTTATTATTTCTGGCAAATGTCTTCCATCAGAGCTATCTTGGGCTCAGAATCTGAACTTCCAAGGGCTCAAGGGCATTTACTGTTTTGGCATGCTAAGCAACACTGGAATGTGAAAGGTACATAAGAATGGGGAGGACTCTGAAATGTGAATTAAAAACACTGTTGTTGAGGCTGGCCCAGCTGTCAATTGTTATATCACTTTTCATTCTTAATAAAAATGTTGGAGCAACTTTGTCAGAGATGGGTGACCAAAATTTGATTAGCCTGCTATTTTTCATATCGGTTCATGAAGCACTTTTTGTACAAATGCTTATACATTTTTTTTTTTTAAGCTTACTACTCCCTTGCTTTTTTTCCCCCCCTTATTCAGTAAGATTAACACCAGTAACCTAGTAATAACAAACTAGTGTCTGCAGACAGTGGGGAAAATAACATTATGTTAGAGAAGCAAATTGCTCAAGAGCTTATTACACAAAACAAAGAAGGAAAGTATGTCTTTAATTGAATTTAAAGTCACTGGGTTGCAGCAGGCAATTTAGGGTAATTTTTAATGTATGAATGTTAGACTGATCCAAGTTTCCCCGGTAAATAACAGATTAGACATAAACAACAGGACTTTTAAACACGAAAATATGCAAGCCTAATGATCTACCCTGCCATTAAGATCTGTGAATTTATAGGGGTTATTTCATCAATAAGAGAAAAGACACTTTAATGTGGAAAAAATCAAAGGGTATTTAGAAGCTTATGTGAAACACATTTCATCCCAGGCATTCACTGGCACTGAACCTGTACTCAAGCAGAGCCAGTGCTGTGCAGAGTGTGCAGGGCAATCGCCTGGGGCCTTCTAAGTGGTGACAGGGACAGACACGTGAGATAATTTCCTGCTTTCTTAGCAAGGACACAACAAAGAGGAAGCTCATTTTTCTCTGAACAGTTATTGTTAACAAAGACTCAAACCAGAGCCAGGAATAAGTGGCTGGTCAAATTCAGGCACAGTTGGCTTTGTCCATTCTGGACAAAAAAATTATACCGAAGTCTGCCATCTGTTTGATCTGGCCTTATGATTTAAGCCTTTCAAGTTTTGTACCTTGTACTTTTGGAAGCTTGATCATCACAGGATTTGATCTTTGCACATCAGTCTTCCTTTTTTTCTTAGCTTTTATCTTCTGCTTTGCCAGTGCTGCTATGGCACTGAAGTGTCCACTTGTCTACGCACCAAACTGTCTACAGCATCGTTTTTATGGGAATCTGTGGGATGTCAACGTATTTCTCCATTCAGGCATATACTGTCTTCTGTTTTGCCCTTATTTTAGAGCTCTGTTCCATATAAACTGAGACATTTTAACTGCCAGTTGAGCTTTGCCACTTGTCTGACTGTGGCATGTTGGTGATGTGGTATTTACTGCAATCACATTCATAGGTAAATTACACAAAGTCCCTACACATCGTCTGGGGTTCTTTGCCTCAGTTTGGGATGTTTGAAATGTTTCCTTTATTTGATGGTCACTGTGGTGGTGTCTGAGAGATCAGCTCATTCCCAGAAGTCTGAACAGCAGTCTACAATAAGGAGATATTTTATGTGGTTTGTGGTGAAGATTTCCATTCCTGTTTTGCTTGAAAGTCTGTTGGGAAAACTGCATATCTTCAATGCAATCCCAAACAATTTTTAACTACTTAAAAAATGGTCTGTGTCAGCTCCACTTACTTGTGTTTGACTGTGATCTTGTTACACGACTTTTGTTAGGAAGAAGAGAGTCTTTTTTGACCTATATTCTCTTGCAAATTCTTGATTTTTACTTCCATTGTCACATAACCTGTGGAAAATTGGGAGTTCAGTAGAATTAACTTAATTCTACCTCCTACAAAACCCATATTTAAGCATGTCTTGCTGCTGTCCAATATATTTATATATAAATATTAATTTTCTTACTGGCTTTTGAAGGTGTTTGATAAGTACACCTTGAAAGTGAGAGAAATAGCACTTGTTTTGTGCAAAATGTCTACCACTTGTACCTGGGGGTTTCTGAACATTATCTGGTGTGCTTCCAAAATTGTCCTGCTGTGTAACATTTATGTTTTGAGCTACACAGTCTGACTGAAGGTGCTGGTGAGCTGGTTGTAGCTTATTCAGTGAAGTGCAGAGACAGGATCAAGGGCAACTGATAGTTGTCATGTAGATTAATGTGTTGGTTGTACATATGTGCTGGTAAAGCTTTAAATGTGCCACTCAAGGTTGATCTGGATCCACTAGGTATTTTCATGGAGAACTATCTCTGTACTCAGGTCATCTTCAGATGACCAAGATGGATATTGCCAGTTTTTCCCAAACTACCTGCAGTTTTTGCCCTAAATCCTTGTGTACTTTTCCTAAGATGTGTTTGTCTAATAAAATATATTCCCTGTCTGCAAATGTTACCTTGCCTATGCTTGGGGATCATACCAACTGAAGTAGTGCTATTATAAGTGTTAGCTAATAGTTCTTAGTATTATGCCTCATAATGTGTATGCTTTTTTTTCCATGCTAACTAAGATTATAGATAATTTTCATTATATATTACTTATATTTCCATTCTTACTTCAGTTATGTGTGAATGCTGATCAGTAGAATTATCTGTTAAATCATTTGCACGATCCAAAGCTCCTCCTAGGTTAATTTACAGGCATTTTCAGGATTTTTAAAGAAATGAGTCTGAGGTTTGGTCTCCAAATCCAAGATGACCTTTTCAGCATTATGTTTATTTCATTCCACAGGAATCATTAAAACAGGTAAAAATAGTTTCAGTCAACAGCCCATTAGTCTTTTTGAATGCCAGAAAATTTCACGCTGACCTGTTAAAGATAATCCAGAAGGATGGCATGAGCAGCCAGGTATGTGATATTGTAAACATGGTGGGATGTGCTTTACACTTCAGTAATTGCCATGACTGGGTTGAAAATCATGTATGTGTTCCTTGTATTTCTTAGAGAACGCAATCAGATACTGAACCATGTATAAAAAAGTAACATTAGAAATTATTCATTTAGAATAAAGCTAATCCTAATCTTAATCAGATTCAATATGGACTACTTTCATATTATTACTTGAAAATAATATCTCCACTATTTCTGCACGTGATCCTGTAAGAGACATGAAAGCACTGATCCAAAATTTCTAGAAGAACTTACATAACCTCATCTGATATACAGCTGGGATTTTAGAAAGACAATGAGTAGCTACAAATACGCTTGAATAAAATATGATTTTTTTTTTTCTGGAGATAAGTCCATGAGAGATGAACACTTCATTTCTAACTATAAATAATTTTTGGAGAATTAGGAAGAAAGTGGCTACTTTTTTTCTCAAAGGTATTGTTCCTTCTTCCTCTTTTGCACTGATTGTATTAGAAAAATAAACAGTACACAAATTACATATAACACATTTTTTGAGAATATCCCTGTAAGTATAGTATTTTCCAAGTTTATCTGCACATAACTACTTCATCTTCCTGCAACACTTCCTAAAAGGGAAAAGATAAATTATCATTTTTCTATCAGTACCACGAAGACATTCCAATAGTATACAATGCTTACCGTAGATAATTTAATCCAGTTTGGCAAACTGGGCTGAGAAAATCACAGTCGAGCCTTAGATGGGTTGTTAAGACAGCACCATGTGTCTACTACCTCTGCTGTCCCTTGACAAAGAGTTGTGCTACCCATACGCACTTTGATGGGTGGATAGTCAGCTCATAAAATGTGATGCTTTTTTCCCTTGGTTCTGCTAGGCTGACTGATTTGGATTAGTATGATAAAAAGCCTTCAAACAGAGAGAAATTACTTAGGATTTGCATGGAATTAATTTGAGTCAATTTAATAAGTTAATTTAATAAGTTAATTTATACATTACTTATAAGGGAGATTTTATCCTTTGTCTGTTCTGTAAGGTACTCAGCAGTACAGCTGCCTGAAATACTGTGCTTTTTTTAATTTTTTTTTTTTGTTGAATAAATGTCTTTCTGTAGCACATAATGGATATGAAAAAATGTAGTTTCAATTTTGCTTCTGTGCTCTGTTTATGGTTTTAACTCATGTTTCTACTGAGAACTTGCTTATCGAAATAATTATTATAAAAATTATCCAGATAAATGTAATTCTTTAGTAAATTTACACATCAAAAATGTTCTTACCAAAATATTAGTGTAGCAGAGGAGATTGCAGCAAAAGAAAATTAATCAAAAGTTAATCTTATAAAATCATTGCCAAGAATTTTTCTTTTCAAGAACATCTTTCCCATCTTCTGACCACTTCTTAACCACCCCCTGCTTCCCCAAAAGTATTGTGTCCAAAATATGCTTTCTAGTGAATCTAAACTTGACAGAGGTTGAGTCAGCTAGAAAGAAATGCAAAATATCAGTTTGAGTATGTATCTCAGTATTCTTCTAAAGTTATACCAGCAAATACTATATATCCAATAGGCTGTTGCATAGGACATGATTTTGGAGAGAATGAGTTAACTTTGATACTGAGAAACAGAATTCTTATGTATTGCATTGATTTTCTCTCATTCCTGTGCAATGGACTGGTTTTCCTTGGTATTTTAATCATTTGTTGCTTTTATTTCAGTGTGAGCAGAACACGTTGCTCTGTTCATTTTCCAATGGGAGTTGTCATGGTGAGTTTATTATCTACAAATGGTATTAAAACCAAGATGGATGTAAGTGTGCAAAATGGTTCCACATTTTTCTGTATATTTCTAAGTGCACACAAGTTATTTTCAGTTAGACCAAACATTCAATGAAGCATGAATGCTAAGCAGTTGTAAACTATGTTAACCTCGGCCTAACAAGTCGTAGTTTTCATTCTGTTTTTGACTGACTTTTTAAGATTTCCAAGGCAGGGAACCCCTTGAAATTCCTTTTCTACAGGAGTGGAAGGTTCTAGTGGAAGTCTCATTGCCCATCACGCAGGGGTTGGAACTAGATGATCTTTAAGGTCCCTTCCAACCCAAACCATTCTCTGATTCTGCATCCGTGCTTATTGCCCTGGATGACTGTATGTGTAAAGAGACAGGTACACAGTAGGGGAAACACTTCCCGTGCTGTTGCCTGGACTGATCCTCAGACCAGGCTGAAGAAACTCTTTTGCTAAGCTCTGGTCTTGGGGTTTTTTGCATTCACAGAGTTGAATATTAGTATGAAAAAGTAAAAGTAAGATTAGAACCATATTAAATCTTTGTGATCTTTAAAGCCACATAGCAGAAAATCTCAGAAAATGTCTACTGAATTGCTAGTGACGTGATAACCACCAATATTATACAGTATATCAATACAATATATAATAAAAAACCCTAGAGGTTTTCTTTCAATTAAGGATTAAGCTGCAAACTCCACTCTTTCCACATTTTGTAACACTCAAATCAAACCAGAGCACATACATTCTCATGGGAGAGCTGCAGCAACCTTTTGCAGTAGATACTTTATACAGATGACTTCATTGTAGATAGAATTAAAACAGTGTTTATTTAAAACACGTATAAGCATTAAGGCCACAGTAGAGAATCTGATTTGGAGGCTGTTGTCTGAATGTTTGTGTTTGTTAACTAGACTCAGGACATTTTTACAGTACTACAGTGTTTACTTGGGGGTGACAGAGTGCTTTGATGTAGCACAGCAACCTATGAAAATGGCTATTGAAGATTATATTGTATTTTATTGACTATATTGTAAAATACTATGTCTAAGAAGATCTTACCAGTATGTATTTCAGTCATCTTGAAGATGAAGTGATTTCTTGTATTACAAAGGTGACAGAAAGACAAGACCTCTTTTCTGAAAGCCTGAATCCTGCCTTGAGGACTTAAATGCTATTGTTACTTGTACCAACCAGTCTATGGTGATTCTTCATGGGGTCTTTAAAACAACAAAAGAGAGAAAAGAGAGAAAAAAGAAAAATCCCTGTAAAGAGAAAAGCAAAATGCGGAGCTTAAATTTTCGAGAAGGAGGGGAGCATGAGGACACAATCCCTAAGCTTTATGACAGTTGTCCAGGAAAGCATGGAAATTTATGTCTTTGTCAGAATCCTTCCTTTCTCCTTTTGAGGAATACTGTCTGTATCAGCCCCAAATGAAACGGCTGTTCTTGCTCATGCCACTGATCCAAAGAGGGTGCAGGTCTTTACCTGTCCCCCCCATTTAGAGGCCAGGCAGCCTCTACTACAATTCAGGATGCAACAGGAAATTATTACACTGAGCCTGGGAGATCACATGAACCCTTTCTATCACAGTAATTTCAGGCAGGAGGTTCCCTTTAAAATTCTATGGTTTTTTTGTATGTATGTTGGACAGTACAAAGACAGTAAATGTCTGGAGATGCAAGTCCAAAAGTCTTTGGCTCTCAGACTACTGTCAGAAACGAATTACCACCATCATAAATTTGCATCACGGGGAAATTCCAAGCCCCCTCAATAGCTTAAAATCTTTACGTCTCTGCTCCGCCAAAGCCATTTAGCTTAACTCATCTTTACAATCAGAATTCTTTATTCATATTTTTCTTTTTTTTTTTCAGTTACGTGCATTATGATGACAAACGTTCACAGAACAATGTAAATAAGATGTGCATTATTTTCTAGTTTTCCAGTTATGAAAGCCAGGAATCATTTATCTAAATGATAAATTTAGATAAATTTTAGATAAATTAGATAAATTATTTTTAGATAAATTTTAGATAAATTTTAAACTATCTCTATCATTTCAGGATGCATTTAGAACAGAGTATGTGTAGATTAAACACAAGATGGCCTGAGGTTGAAGAATGAGTGTAAGAACTTTGAAAATCTTACAAACACACATTTCTTCTCCAGCATCAATGTGTCATAGTGTATTAAAAAATTAACCAAACCAACACCAGCATAGTAAAACCTTAGGAAAATTAAGTACTCCACTTTACATTTATTTCTTCCTTATGGATGAATATTAAGTTAAGCCATAGGCAGGTATTTAAGTACTATGGAAATCAGTGTCACATCAGAACTTGAAAGAAAAATAGATATATTTTCTGTGTATCCCATGAAAAATCTTCCAAAGAAGCCAAGCTGACTCAATGAGAAATTCAAATTTGAAGAAACAATTGTTTTATTCTTGAGACGCTATTGCTGCCTGAATCATCTCCTTTAATATGTTCTGCCTGTCATCACTTCTTTCCATTGCCCTAAAGGTTCTTCATTTGTTCTTCTAAAATATGGCATTTGCTTGCCTTTTTAAAATTTTAAAATAAAAATTTTAATAGTGATAGTTTGGGCTTATTTTGTTGAGCTATCATCATTCTTATACCCATTTTGTGAGTATTCTCCTTTTAATTAAAGTTTTTCATTTATCAAATGTGTAGGTGAGTTGGTGCAGTCATGTCACAGTGAGCGATGTGTTTTGATATTAGACTGCAGTGGACTGAATTTCTTTGACTACACTGGAGTCTCAGTGCTTCTTCAGGTATTCGTGACATTAGAAACATCCTGTATATGTTATAATTACACATATGAGTTATTGGGGCCAACTACTAGTCACTTCTCCTATATCAGTGGGTAAATACTTCACCCATAGAAAAGATGAACACAGATTTGGTTTTAAGTTTTATCGTGTTTATATATAAAATTACATTAAAATATTTCTAAATATTTTGGGTAACAGTGCAAACGTATGCATCTGTACGTAATGAAGAGGAGTTTCGGAACTTTTCCTTTTTTTTTTAAAGTTGGTTTAGGTCATATTTGACCCTGCAATGTCAGTTGTAGAGACGTGTAAATTTACTGCTTTAAAATTTCAGCTTTAATTCTGTGGTTTTTTCTGTATATTCCACTGTCTGCTAAGCCAGAGGTCAAAACATGATCTCCATCCTTTCTCCTGTGGGCAACATATCTTGCAGACTGGGTTCAGGCATTGCAGGAGTTCCAAGATGCTCCCAGAAGACTAAACCCAGCAATCACTGGTTACTGTGGTGAATGGAACTAAGTCCAGATGGTGGCTGGCCACAATTGGTGTTCCCCTGGGGCCAGTCCTGTTTAGTATCTTTGCTGATGATTTGGACAAGGGGACTGTGCATACTCTCAGTCAGTTTGCAGATGAGACCAAGGTGGGTGGGAATGTTGATCTGCTGGAGGGCAGGAGGACTCTGCAGGGGGATCTGGACAGGCTGGATCGATGGCTCATGGCCAGTGGTGTGAGGTTGAGCAAGGCAAAGTGCCAGGTCCTGCACTTGGGTCACAACAGCCCCGTGCAGTGCTACAGGCTGGGGGAAGAGTGCCTGGAAAGACATGGGTTAGTGGTGGACTTGGCAATGCCAAGTTAATGCTTGGACTCAATGAACTTAAAGGTCCTTTCCAACCTAAACACTTCTATGAGTCTATGGTTCTGCATAATAAGGAGTTCTATACAGTGAATTAAAAATTATGTTCAAAAGCTGTTTCTTATATTTCCACCAGATCTGGAATTTAGAAGTTGTGTAGTCAGTACAGAGTTAAGTAGGTATGGAAGGTTTCATTTGCATAATTTTTCTGAGTAAGATAGAAGACTAGATTTGAACTTAGGTCTTCTTGCCCTAACAAGTTTCTCAATTTACTACAGTGATTACACAGTGTTGCCTGAAAAGATTTTAAATTAAAACTACACATATAGGCAGGGATATAAGGAAAAAGAAAACTGAAAAAATAAGGTTAGTGGGAGTGACTCTTTATTAGGTATCCCTTCGAAATATAGGGCATTCAACATGGTATTAATTTTAAAAATTGTGAAACTGATTTCCAAAAGGTCTCAGAGACCTCCGAATTTCAATTTATGTCAAAGAAGTGTTTGACAAATTTGTCAGAGGTAAGTCTGGCATGGGCTGTGAAGTGAACAGGTTGGTAGTGCAGCCTCTGGATAAACGGTTGGTCCAAAACCAAGTTGCACAGAGAGGACCACATGCAACATGTCCTTGTTGTTACACTCTCTTCCAAAATATCATCACTGATGCCAGAGATGGAGGATTTTTGAAATGAGTAAGATTTTTGCTTTATTTTAAAAATAGAATATTCTGATGGAGTTCCCACTGAATCTCTTCTCTCAGAATTTTTCTACTTCACATGGATTATTTAAACATTTTTTTAAGCAGTAACTACTTTGAATAGTACCCATTTGGCAAAAAAATGCCCTACTCTGGTTTTAGAGTTATTTTCACTTTTTTTGGTGTGTTTTTTTTTTTTGTTGTTGTTTGTTTGTTTTATTCTGTTTTCTATCTTATTAATATTTTGTCTCTGTGGAGTTTAACACTTTCAAAGAAAGAATAAAGAACAACTTACTGTTGAATGTAGCATGATAGCTATGGTGTTTTTTTTATAAAATCTCAAAGTTTCCTAGGTCTGATTCCTGTCTGCGTGGACTAGTAGTAAGCATATGGTAAGGACATGGGAAAACACACTGAAAAAAGAGAACTGGAAATAATACCCCTAAAAATTACAGTCAGAAAATGCAAAATTGTTAATCAAATTCAGTTTTAATTCTCAGCAGAGGTGTAGAGTACTGTGAAGAGGTGGTAGGAAATAAATGTGGCTTGACGATGTTTGCATTATAGAAGGGCTCGCTCTGGTGGCTGCTGGCAGTACAGCTGCTGCAGCAGCACTTCGGGCTCTGCTTACCTTGAATATGGGCTTTTTTGTGTATTTTATTCTCTGTTGGTATTTAAAGCAGGGATTTTTTTTTAATTTCTTGTTTTCAAACATATAGATTTACATGGACTGTAAAAACCGATACATCGATGTGTTGCTAGCACACTGCAAAGGCAAGTATCAGCTTACAGTAATAATTTTAACATGATAGTTTATATATCCTCACTACCTCCTCAGTGCTCATGTGTTTGTTTTATTGCAGCTTCCTTGATAAAAGCAATGCAGTACAGTGGAAATCTTGACTCTGAAAATCCTGTATTTTTTGAATCTATTTCTTCAGCAATCGATGCCATTCAGATTCACAGGGTAAGACTTACAAGCAGGAGTAGGTGAAGCCTGGAGGGCTTCTTTTTCAACAGCAATTTGTTAAAGTCTGGGAAAGTCTTATTTACCCAGTGCACTTTTTATGTAGAAATCTTTTATCTGTCTGTACTGTACAACTGGCTCTCAGCCTGAGGAATGCAGTTTTCCATTTTTCTGCTGCTAGCACTCTCTTCCTATCACCACGTTTCCTTTCGCAACAACTTCTCGATCTTCTATGATAGATCCAGAGGTGCCGTGTTGTGGTGCTTTAATCTGGACTCATTCTCCACTGGAAAGATTTATGTCATCTAGAAACACCTAACACAGCCTCTTGGTGAGACAAATTAACTCACAGCCAGTTCTGCATTACTGAAACTACACTCCTGTTTCTCAGCCTGGGATGCTCGAAGCTGCTTCACACAGCACCGCACTGGTCTGACTGAAACGCTTCTGGATCCCCAGCAAGTTTGATTTGAGCTAGAAATCTTGTCTCTGCCCTGCACTGTACCACGCTGTGTTGGCTCACTGGTGGAAAGAGGGGACTTTTACGAGGTGGAAGAGAGAGCTAGAGAGAGAAGGGAGGCTTGAGCATCTATTTACTTTCTCAATGATTCTTGCATTCCTTTTTAAAAAGATTGTGAACCTGGACTTTCCTCTTGAACCATGTGATCCTTTTCCACTGTCATGCCAGTGTGAGCGTGCATTACAAGCAGTGTGCTTTCCCATGGGTTTATTTATGATTCAAACAGGGCTAGAGCTTGGCTCAGAGCCTTCTCCAAGAGACATTAAACTCATCATGGTCTGTGGTTTGGTCATTTGTCTTTTTTTCTTCCCTTTGTATTTTACTAATTAAATCAGAGTTGCCTATGGACAAAACCACTTTCCATTGATTTATCCAGATTAAGGTGAGTTGGCACAGTTGGTCTAGTGAATTGACCAGAAAAACATGTTCTCTTCAGAGCTTTTCAACATTTTTCATTATGTTGTCCTACAAAAAATAATTTACTGAAATGGTAACTGCAGGGCAAAAATAATGGGGTTGGCTATTGTATATTTTGTCTGGGTCTGATTAGATGAATTAGAATGATTGTTGTGTTATAAAATGTCTGCATTTTTTATTGACATTAATTAACTTTCCTAACGTTCTTGTAAGATAGTTATGTACTAGCATTCCCATTTTATGGAAATGGGACATGGATAGACCAGGACAAATGTTCATAATGAAAAGGGGGCGTTAAAACACAAAGTTCACTTTTTAAGGAACTGATTGCTTGTTTCTACCAGAGCTGCTAGGCAAATCGAACCTCTGCATAGTGGCTTAGCAGTTTAGTCTGAAAGGCTTGCACGCAGCCTCTAATTTTAAATGTAATTATGAACAGTGTATATATACTGCTGATGCTCCTTCAGAGTATTCATAATACGTGCTTCAGGGATTTTTATGTGTTCATTGTGTCGAACACCTGAAGATAAGGTGGACAGGAGTGAAAAGGCAGGGTGACTGCAATAGCAGCACCACACGTAGCTACCACTCTATGTACTCCTCCTGCGCCTTTTTAAAGTGCTGAGGTCTGTAGGACTTCTGAGTGTTAACATGACGGAACAGGAAGAATGGGATAGAAAAAAATATGAAGAAGGAGTTGGAGACTAACAGAAAGTGATTTGTTCTGATTTACATTTTGGCTTCCCCATATAGCAGGAAATAGTCTTTCAACAGTCAGAAAGGTACAGGCAAGAGGGCTTTATGGTTCATTTTCATCTCTGCTGCTGTTCAGAAATGCAAAGCTGTCCTTATCTACATCCTCCAATGAAAAAGTTGTGTCATTCTCATTTTTATGTTTATAAATTGATAAGAAACTTGCCTATTAATTTATGCAGTTAATCTTAATCATAAATAACTTTTTGAAATATTCATTTTTATAATGGTGGCATTTTCAAGCTAGCACTCCTTCATCTCCTAATTTTACATTATATTCTAGGAAAAAATTATAATACCTTTTCTTCTGTTTCTCTCAATTTAGAATTACAGCAAGTTCAGTGAACAGAGTGAAGTGTGATGCCCACCCCTTGAGCATGGCTAGTTTCATCTACTCATTTTCAAAACGAACTGCATCATGGCTTCTCCTTAACTTTTTTCTCCAGTGGATCTCATAGATGATCTTTTGTATGCCATATATATTTAGAACATTCAGTAATGACAGATCTGCCTTTCAGAAAGAAAACCTTTCAGCTGCAATCACTCAGAGAATGTTCATGCAATTGCTCTGTAGTGGTATTATATAATATTTTTATATACATTTAGATACAAATTATTAGAAAGCACACATGAGGTACTGACTGTGTACCCGTTAGGTGTATTCTTTTAGATATCTTCTATTGTAATATGCATCTGTAGTTTTGTGTATGGAATTATGAATTCTTAAAAGAGTATGCTATAATTGACACAATATCCGCAGGAAGGCATATACCAATGCCTACTGTTTCTAATGGCTTTACTTATTCTTTCCTCTGTTCAAGACAGACATTTGCAGCAACAGCATCATATCACAGCTATCATATGCCTGCCCTTTTTGTACTTGGCTTTGTATGCTTTTTAATGCCTGTCCAGGTCAATGGGAGAACTTGCAAGTATATGCGGAGAAGGCAGATGAATGTTGACTAAGAACACTGGATTGCCTCCCCCTCTATTAGTTGTCTTGTGCTATTATGTTTTTTTACATTTTCAAAGCCACATGAATTCTTTAGCTCAGACTGAAGAGGAAAAACTAGTAATATTTTTCCAAAACTTATTCTTTTTTCCAGCACATTTTTTCCAGTCTGCATTTCCAATTTGAGCTGTGATTTGTTTGGTGTTGAAATCTTCAGCTGAGGCAGCTGAGAGGTGATAGTAAAGACACACAAGGTGTGTGCCACATTTCATCCACAATCCTGATGTGCAGTACTGTGTGTGAGCATACAAAGTGGGTGGAGGAATTCACAGGTTGAATATTTTGTTTGTATTTATGGGTTGTCATCAATTGTATTAGATTATACTATCACACTGGTATCATGTTATATGGCAACATACCGAGGCCTTTCAGCACCTGAAGGGAGCCTACAAGAAACATGGAGAGAGACTATTTGCAAGAGCATGTAGTGATAGGACAAGGGGGAATGGCTTCAAACTGAAAGAGAGTAGGTTTAGACTAGATATCAGAAAAAAAATTCTTTACCATGACAATGGTGAGGCACTGGAACAGGTTGACCAGAGGAGTTATGGATGCCCTAACTCTGGAAGTGTTCAAGCTGAGGTTAGATGGAGCTTTTAGCAACTTATTCTAGTGGAAGGTATCCCTGCACATGGCAGGGTGTTGGAACCAGATGATCTTTAAGGTCCCTTGCAACCCAGGCCATTCTACAATTCTATGTATGATTTTTCTCCTCTTATGTGAACACTAGCAGTAAAATGTGAGTTGAGCAAAAAAGAATCAACAAATGAGAAAGATGAGGAAGTAGGTGTTTGGGTTTTTTTCCATCAATTTAAAAAATCTATGGAAGCTAAAGGTAAATGAATATGGCACAGACACAATGGCCATCTCAGCACTACAGAGAGGAGGGAAGTAAAAGGATTCTTTGTGCAGCTGACACATATAGGCAAAATCTAGTGCTAAGCATTCTGTTTTCAGTAGCAGTTACATATGTGTGCCTGTCTGGACCTCCTTGCCCTGTCTGCCCAAAGCTGCTGCCTGCAGGAGATGGGGTGGCTCATGGAGTGACTTTTGCATCTCTGCATAGTTAAGACATTGATAAGCTTTTCCTCAAGTCTTGGTAACCCCACACTACTAGAAGATAGTGGGAGAGAGCCACGGGGTTTTTTGCCCTCTCAATTATGAGTGACTCTTGTAGTTATTCCCTACTTTATTCCAGAGATGACCAGAAATGTTCTGTACAAGTTCTGAGACTGCTTTGGTAATTACTATGCAAAACGTTGATAAGTAACTGTGAGAAACTCATTATACACAGGAGAAATAAATTCTGTATACTGTCCCAAGCACATTAATTTCAGATGCTGTAGTTGATTGCAAATGGCTCATTACATCACTGGACTCAGTAACAGGCTATAACATTTGATTAATAATTTCCTGAAACAGTTTTAGTAATTTATTAACACTTTAGGAACTATTTACAATGTACTTTAATCGCAGAAGCATCAATTTTATGTCACGGCTGAATGGAGATTTCTACTTAACTGCAAACTGAATAAATGAATAAATGGTATCTTTTCTACTAGGTTCAGCATTTGTTCTTTGTCAGCTAGATGTTTTTTCTGAAAATTTATGGACAAGTTGATTAATGAAATTGTTAAAAATAGGGTCTTTAGCAAAGATAACATCTACCAGGAGACTTTCACTTTTGTTCTGAATGATCTTGTAAACGGAACAACACAGATAGTTTTAAAATTCCTTGTAGTATTAGCCTTTAATGAAACCTCCTGCATTAAATGATCAATTTTGTAGTGCTTATCAAAATAGCTTCTAATTTTTACTGTTTTCAATAGGAATAATTTTTGCCCAGTTAAATGGCTGGTTTAGGGATGAGCATTTATCTCCCATTAGCTCCAACCTTCCAACACTGGGCTTTGGGATACTTTTAATATTTCTGCAACCTGTTTTGCCATACATAATCAGTCTCAATAACTTTCCATTTCTGAGAGTATGCATTGTTAATTATATTCCCTGTCTGGCAAGTGGCATCACTTTGGATAGTTGTTTCTCAGCAGAACAGAGTGTTTAAAGGAGGTGTGAAGATAGCTGCCCTTTCCATTTCTTCTGAAATACCTGTACTGAGTTTAAGCTCTGTCAAACCAGAACTGCTGTACAGAACTATGGGCAGTGAGTGAGGGAGTGTCATCTCTTTTTTACCATTGACTTAGAAGGGCAAATTGCAAATTACTTCACTACTGATACAGTTTCCACTTCTCCACCATGCACCTTTCTGAGCTACTTATGTTTACTAAAACATGTGACTGCACATTGCCTGTCTCCAAATGGCCGGGATGCCATTGCCATCAGACCTCGTGGACCGCCAGATCACCAGCCGCTCTGCTGGTGCCATGGGAGTTGCTTCATGTCCTCCCTGAGTTGCTCTCTGCAAATCCCTGGTGTGTTTGTGACACTCATAGAGTCAACTGACAAACAGTTGCTTAATTCTTTGGTGAAAATTTAAGGAAACACCCTAAACTTTCTGGATTAAGTTTTGGAGGCAATTCCCACAATCAATTTCAACCCTTCCCTCAATGCTTTTTTATATAGACTGTCCACTGGCTTTCCTCTGGCTTTCAGAAAGAATTATTATGTAAATATATGGAAGCCCAACTCAAAACATCACAATTAGCTTCACTGGAATAGAATGGAATGGAATTAAAAGAATAGAGTAACATTTGAAAGAAACCAACAGCGATCATCTAGTCCAACTGCCGTTATTATAAAATAATATCATAATTAGAATAAACCATACTTATTTTTCTGATCCAGAAGGGCGAAGGGAGCCAAACTCATCCTGTAGCAAAGAGCCTGCACAAAGTCTGTGTGTCCTCATGGCTGTGTAGGCCTGGCCTCACTATCCCAATGGAGGTGAATTACAGTCAGGAACAATAAGGGGTTTAGTTATTTGTGCCCTGTTGAGACAGACATTCATCTTTGTACCTTCAGCCTTATCTACTCGAACACCCCTAGGGACTTTTCAGAATAATGCAAAGTTTTATTAACTGTGGTTACGCCTGTGAGCTTATGCAGTGTTAGCAATAAGAGCAAAGTGTGGAGTTTCCTCTGCCCTCAGTGATTTCTAAAGGTGCAAGAGAGAGACTGAACCTGCCAGCAGAGGCTCAAGGAAGTCTCTCATTTACAAACAGGTTTCAAGTAATGAAAAAAATGAGTTTACTACTCACTGGAAGTCTAGCCATTCACTTCGATTCTTGTATGTATACTTAGATGCTCAGATTTTATATTGCAAAATTCACTATGTACGAGTCACCTAGCTTTTGCAAATTAGTGGTTCAATTTTGCACATTTGGTGTATTCTGCATGTCACAGGAGAACTTTAATACAAGATTGGTTTTTGCAGAGATGGTCCAAAGTTATCAGAGATGATATATTTGCTTTACATGTTTAGGAATTTTTAGCTATTTTTAGGAACTTATTCAACATTTTAAATAGTACATCACATAAGTGAAGAGTTTTCCTTAATATTTAAGACTTGCTAACCAGAGTATATTAAAATGATGATCTGATCATATGCTTCTTATAGAATTTGTTTCACACATTCCAAAACAAAGCAAGCAATGGGGAAAAAAATAGAGAGCAAACTGATGTTAAAGAATAGGTATCATGGCAATTAAAAATTAGGCATAAAATATGTAATAAGGAAAAGACTGTTAACATTATATTTATGCAAATTAGATGTTTCTAATTCTTGTCATATGTCTTTCGTTTTAAAGGTTATTTGCCCTGATTCTATGATTCAAGTGTCACAAGGTCTAGCTGTAGCTGCTTTGACATAATTTATTTGACAGCTCTGTGTGTCATAAATATATAACGTAACAAGGAAAGGTATCTTCACTGTTGAATGAAAACATTAATGTGTCAATACTGTGTATGAATATTGTTTGACATTTACTAGTTTCAAAAATAAAATACACAGCATGCCTTGAAAATATGGTATTCCTATTTTTGGAAGATACTTTCTTTGTCTACAGAAACTCATAAATAAATGAAGGAGTGCAGTTCCAGAGTGCATGCTAAATGGTGCCTTCATTATTAAGATAGATTTTACTAAAGATCACATAATCTGTATGTTTCCATATGTTTTATAATGCATTTATTTTTTTTCTTTTTTCAATTCTGTGTATTAGCATATGCAAGAATAAATTTATACTGAAATAAATTGGAATATAAGACAATTTGCATGTAGAAGGAGGAAAATGCCCCCATTATTTCAATTTTTTTTTTTCATTATGTACTAGCCAGTTTGTAATGGGATACTCTGCCTTCTCCAACCCCAAAATGTATTAAATCATAACAATGAAAAAAGACAAACTGCCTTACATTCAGAAGTTTTATTTCCTCACAGCTCTTACAAGAGTATGGCACATAACAGACATTTTTACCTCTATAAGAAATACAGAAATCTTGGTCCAATTTCTCCAGTATTGCCTCTTTGCATGCACAGTCGTTTGAATACGTCTTTTTTTAATTGTCATTTGCATCTACAGATGGTGCACCTCATATCCAATTGGCACATACGGATGGCAC
Organism: Cnemophilus loriae; assembly: GCA_013397755.1. Classification (NCBI taxonomy): domain Eukaryota; kingdom Metazoa; phylum Chordata; class Aves; order Passeriformes; family Corvidae; genus Cnemophilus; species Cnemophilus loriae. Next base: position 1,086,209 of record VZTF01004936.1, on the reverse strand, counting down.
TGCTTATATACAGTCTGTGGCTTATCCAAGTAGAGAGGAAATGATGGGCAAACCTTCCCACCACCTCCCAGTAACTGTGATGACATTAATGAAAAATGGATTGACATATCTTTAAAAATTTGGTCTTGAAAGTAGCAGCTTAATTTTTCAAGCCTGGTAATTTACGAAAGCATTTGCTTCTACCAAAATGAATGCAACCTCTACAATTTTTTTTGATTTTACAGTGGCTTGCAAAAATATAAACAATTTACAGTGCCATAAACTCCTAGATGTTTAACGGCTAAATATTCTTAATGTTAATCTTAATGACATAGGCTATTTCTAGAGCTTTCACTCAATTTCAATTATACTCACACATTAGCAAGGAAACCTCCAAGCTATCTCACTTTGGAGTGAGATAACTGAGCACATATCATTATTTTCATTCCCAGGATGGGCATGCAGAAGCCCAAGATCAGCTCTCATCAGGAACTTGCAAGGTAACTTGAAGTGCAACTCCTTCCTACTGGGAATCCTCTGGTTCCAGAGCACTTCTGGAGAGCATGACACACAAAAGCAGAGAAATGGCTGCTTGGTTAATTTTTCTCTCATGCGTTTTCCAATAAAGAGGTCTTTTTGTGCTAGATACATTCAGGTGGTTAATAATTAAGAAGAACCAAGAGAGTGGCTCATGTTGTTGCTCTGACCGACTCAATGATGATAAATATTTCTCATTCCCATTGTCCCTTGACTGTGATACTGTTGCAGTTTAAAAACAGCAAAATCTTAGGGATTCTTGAAAACTCCACAATGCCGAATTAAGCTGTACCCTGTACATTCACTTAAATCCCACAAAATATATCCCACTAATTCGGACACATTGTTTTATATTCCATTTGGGAAGCAAAATTATCTGCTCCCTTGTTACTTGCAACTAATAGTTGTAAGATTTTGGGGAAGGTGCTTTTTGCACATTTGCTCTCATTCGTAGGCTCAGGTAGTATAGTCAAAAATGTTCGCTGTTCACTGGGTCAGGAAATGAGGTCTCTCTCAGTTCATAGGCAACAGTACTGGAATTGTGAGTTGGTACCACAGAGTGGGTAGTTCATACTCCAGTATAAATTAATAATTTCAAAAACTGTCAGCATTTTGCTTCATGTTCCTTTTTCTCTCCTCTCTCTCTGTGACTGTTTTTAAATCTCAGGAATTTCATTACTTTCTGGTTTAGCTTGGTTCCTATAGCCAAATTCTTAATTCAGAATACCTCCATAAAGGAAGATATGTTTTGAAAGAACAAGAGCAATCCTAACTTATCAGTTAGGAAAAAAACCAGCACTTTTTTGGTTCTGGAGTGCTTCCAGATTTGAAACGTCTTAGAATATTACGTTTGCAACCTGCAATTTCTGATCATTTTAATCTTATTTTTAGTAATAAAATTGTGTTTAAATCAGCTGATCACAGCTCGGGTTTGATGCTGGCCTGGCTCCACTGTTGCCCCAACTTCATAGGTCTCCAGTATATCTCGTCTTCAGCTCCCAATCCCATGAAACAGAGATGGTGACTTGTAGGTGACCCGTGATGCTCTGCAGACCTGGGGACTGCTCATTTCGCTCCTTCCTTCTGCCTATCTCCTAGCAGGAGACAACCTGCTCTACAGACTGCAGAGCACTAGTGGCTGCAGTACTGATGGAAATACAAGTGAAATGCTGCAGATGCAGAGCTGGAGACCAGGGCTAAGATGCTGGTGGGCTGTGAGACTGTCGTGTGTGGGACTGGGAGGAGAAGGGTACTGGGATGGACAGCAGGATATGGGAAGAAGCTATAGAAGAGGACTCAAGGGAACAAGACTGTGATACTGTGTATGCATGAAAAAGCTGAAGAGCAAAGGTGCAGCTGGGCTGTCAGGCTGCACGGAGGTTCTGAATGAAGAGGAGGCAGACCACAAAAACTGGAACCAATTCCTATTGGCAGGCCCTTGATCACTACACAAGGTCATTTTCTTCCAAAGGGCAGTTTGCCTCACAAAAGCATAATTTCCCCACACTGCCATTGATCCTGTTAATGTGGGTTTAGCAGCACTTCAAGTACTTCACATCAATAAGAGTTGTTTGGGTTTTTGCTGGAATAAGATATCTTTTTCAGACAAAATGCAGCATTTATAGGTGTTTCATTCATAAAAGTATGAAATACACGTATTACAAAGCTCACATCTGCCTCTTTTCAGCCTCACATACTATACTTTTTCAGACAGACAAGTGGTGCATAAGGAGTAACAGGTGTACCCCAAGTATTTCCACCTCCATGTTATGGGCAAACACTGTGCTCAAAGCACTTCAATCATTTCTCCACCATAGTCACCACTCAGATACTTCACCAGGATCTACCTGGGGTAGTGGCAGCTCCATTCACATCATGCATCAAAAAAAATTTAGCACAGGACTAGAAGTGTGCAACAAAAAGAAAGAAAGTTAAAAGGGAAACACTTTCAGTTAAAAGATTAATTCCAAGCTAAGATAACAGTTTTAGAATAACCAGTCCATTAGGACTAATCAACAGTTAGCTATGGGCAATGTTGGTAGAGTTTCACGGGGACATAGTATCCTGTGCCTTGGTGTGTGCCTCCACTCTGTCTGTGCAAGGAAAAGCCAAACCAGGTAGTGCAGTAGAGTCTTCAGAACCCTCAGTACCTTCAGAGCTGCACTGGGACCACTGTGTCCCGGAGATGTGCAGGCACTACACAGAGGACCACTGTGACCCATGTAGCACCAGGCAACCAAGCATTAGCGTAGGCAGACACTGTTGCACCTTTTATCAGGAGAGAGACATCCATGTGGGTTTGGACAGCTGCTGAATCTGTATTTATTAACATGGTCCTCAGCTTAGAACGGCATCATCCTGCCTGCCTGGGCTGTGTGCACCAAGGTGTGGTCTGAGAACTTGAACCAAGTATTTCCAGATTGCCAAAATCTACAGTGCCCAAGCCTGGACTTACCTCAGGAAGGTACCTTAACTCTTCTATGATTTCTCCTTCCTGTGGACATATCTGTCTGCATAGAAAAGAGGGCAACAAGGTTCACTGGTGACAAGGGCAAAGACAGCTGAAGGCATGAGCTGGCGACCTAAGTTCCTGGGGTCTGGTCTTTGTAATGGTGGTTTAACATCAAATATATACATTGTCCTAGGAAGAGGGAATGGTACTCAGAAGTTCCTCACTCCTATGATTTCCCCAGGCACTGAAATATGGTGTCTCCTTTTGCCAGGCAGCCCAGTTAAGACTTAAACTCTTGGCATAGTCTTGTTGTAAGGTATCCTCATCCACCAGTAGGAAGGTTATTGCTGTGAAGGTAAAATGGCAGATGTGAATTTTGTCAGTCTGAGAAGGAAGTTGTTTCTGGATTTCTCAACTCATATGGCAAAACCTGGGCTGTATTGTACTGAAGGAGCTGCCCTAGCTTATGCATGAAATGAGGACTAGCAATATGTCAGCTCTCTGCTGTCAACACAATGGACACACTTGAAAAATCAATGAGAAGCATCTCTATATTTTGCAAAGGGTAAGGAAAGTGCCTCACTGCTTGGTCTGGTCAGCTGTGGACAACTCTGGTGCCACCAGAGCCACAAGTCTGGACACTAGGTAAAAGCAAATCAAGTGTTCTAAGACCTAAAGTCATGAGAAACTGCCAAAACCTTTTACTAGGTGTTGGAGGTATTTCCTCTGCCCACACAGTTGTCAAAAAGGACAAAAAAAAAAAAGTGATGTTTAACTCTGCGGCATGTAAAGTGTTTCTGCATCAGTGATTTCTCCCCCGTGGAACACAGCAGGTAAGTCTTGGTGACAGTCAAGCTTAAGCTTTTTTATTTCCCTTCAATTTCCTGGCATTTGCAAATATAAGATAGGTCTTTAATGTTATATTAACATAGATTTTTATGTGTCAATTAACAGATAAATTCATTATGAAAACTCATTTAGGAAAGGGCTGACACCAGACAAAGCCTTGAGGCAGCTGTGGAGTGCTGGGATGAAACATCTGCTCCATCAAATTGCACTCAGATGCTCCCATTTCTCGGCTGTTCACCCCTGCTCCACAGCATCTCAAGCAGCCACTTACCTCCTCGGGACATACAAGTTCGGACACAGACCCATAAAAGGCCAAATGTCTCCATCAATTCTTCCAGGCATAACCAGCTAAAGAAAGTTGTCAAGATATGCAACCCTTTGACATCATGAAAGAAAAAAAATCTGTACAAGCTACATGCCATGTTCATTTTTCATGTGAGATTTGCTTTTGTTGACTTATTTACTCAGTATTGAATTTGACAACCATCTCAAATATTGAATCTGCTTTTGAAACCCATCTATTTTCTATGTTATGGACCTCGTTTGCTATTTTAGCTAATGCAAAAATGCCTTCCATTACTAGCTGTGTTGCTTCTCATGACATAATAGAAATTGACTCAGAAAGTAGCATATGCTGTTATCACCCATAATAGATCAGCCACATCTCAAGGACTGGAAGCCAAAATTACCATTTGGCATGTCTGTAAATTCAAATATAACGTCTGTCCCAAGTTGAAAGTTAATGGAATTTTATCTATTTTACATATATATATATCAAAGGCTTTGCTTTCACCACTTCCATAAAAGATTTTTCATTTAGTATTTGTGTTAAAGTAATTCTCTGTGGGTGTTCAATGTTGTTGAGGAGCTCATCAGGCTGCAATTTGTAAAACACATCTCCTTCTGCCTCTCTGCAGATTGTTTCCTCCACTTCAAGGTTCAGTGCTTCCCAAAACACAGAGCTGGGAGAAGGTCCTGAGAAGCTGCTTCTCTGTCTCCCTGTCCCAAGGCAGGACCCACTAAACCATTTCCAACAGTTATTTCTCAACAAAATAGAAAGCAATACTAAAATATTATACATTTATACATATACACACATCCCTTCATATATGTGTAGTGTATGTCAAAAATTCTTCCCTATTGGTTGGTACTATTTACCTTTAGTTTCTAAAGGGCCGATAATTTAGAAAAGGGCAATTACTGAGGATGAATCTTATCTGAACACTTTGAGAACAGAAAACTCCCTGACAGCAGTCAGATTTCCATGCACATACCCGGCAGGATCAGACCTTTCATGAGTAGCTCATTTCCTACCTGTAGCTGGGGTGCATTTTCAACCAGCACACAAGCTCTTTTTTTACCCAATTGTACAGACGTTTTTTTCCTCCTCTGCCGCCACTCGTGTTTTTGATGAGGATTTCTCTTCGACAGCTATGGTTTCTAAAAGGGACAAATTATGCGTCCAGTTCTGCAAACCTGCCTGCAATGAACGCCTTTAGAAATCAGTGGAGCTTTCACATGGCAGATGGCTCCCTAGGATTGAGCTCTACATAATTTTGCGATATTTTAGCTGGGGATATTTTAGTGGCTTTTTCCCTATGCATGACAGCATGATTTGCTAGCTGCTAGAAAATGTCATCAGACCCTTTCTCATTCCACAGTGAAACCTTTGGATTTTTTTTTTTTTGAACGAGGAAAAATGTTTTCTTTCCCTGTTGTACAGGACACTCCTATCCCATGAAAAATATTTCCAGATTAAAACAGTGACAGTAGAAGGGTAGAAGGGTAAACCAGCCATGTTGTGATTCAAAATAGATGTAAAGCCAAAAGAATGGGGAAGAGGTTTTGCTAAAAGCCTTTAAACAAATGTTCTATTATTGAAAATGCTTCCATCCCCTAAAATTCTTGTGAAGAACTTTCTAATTATTTCATTTGTGGTGTCATCTGATTTCTCCTACAACGCAATAAATGCAAAAATATGATAAATTCACCAAATTTAGCTTTTTTGCATTTGTTCAAAAAGGATGAATTCAATGATTATTGCATGTCAGTCTACATCTAGACTGTCTCCTACAAAAACACAGCAAAAGAAAAAAAAACATTGCTGCAAACCTCTATTTCGCCAGCATTTGTCTCAGTCCCAGAAAGAATTAATTCACTATATCTGCACACAGAGATTGCAGCGGATTATTTTACACTAGTTTTGCCAATGGACTCTGCAGGGAACACTCTCCTTCAAGCTGGCCACACAACCGGTTGGGGGTAACAAGACATGTTCTAACCAGCTACTATAGTGCTTAAAATGGACTTGCATGTCCAACAGATGTTTAAATTCAAAAGACCTGTCAGTGAGTGAAGTAAAGGTTACCCAGCTCCCTGGGCAGTCCATAGAATGAAATAGGAGCCCCATTTAGATAATTTACATTTCCCAGTGTGTCATTTCCATAGAAGATATATGTAGCTATGACCTACCATCTCTGGCTAGTAAGACTGATTCTACTGTCATTTTTTTTGCTTTTTTTTTTTTAATCTGAGCATCTATGTCTCTATTCTGAAGTAAAGCAGATATTCTGAATACATCTCACTCCATCCTAGAATTTGTAGTCTGTAATATCATTTACAGCACACAAATACACAACTCTTTTTGTAGGTTTATCCATTCTGATCTTGTGAATAATTATTCCTTTCCAATGTTTCCACTCGTTTTCATAAGGCATTCCTTCTTCTTTGACCTGTCAGTATGATGGCTATCCAACAAAATTAAAATTATTGCGGCTTCCTTGTTTCCTTCTTTACACAACAGTGTAATCAATAATATCATCTGACTTCTGGACACAGGAACTGTTAGTTAACATTCCTTGCCACTCTTGGCTGAACAGTTGCCTGGCATTGCAGCATGTAAGACATTGTAAATTACAGAAAAAATAGTGGCTATCTTCAAAAATATGGTGATACAACAGTCATTTTAACAGCAGGATATTTTGATTCATTGTTCACATTCACTGCTCACATAATAAACACTTCAGGATTTGAGTCTGGGCTATTGAAGAGGGGTTTGTTTGTTCAAAATAATTCTTAACCATTGTATCAATGCTACTCTGAGCCAGACACTTGATCAGAAAGGTCTGGAGCCTTGGGAGACTGTTCAGACTCCAACCTGAGATCTCCACGCAAATTTCATGTGCTGTTCTGCCTGAGCATGGAAATACAAATGGGAAAAAAACTCACTGAGAAAACAGCACTAGGCATTGTAAGGGATCATGCTTTTTTTTTTTTTTTTTCTGATGATACTGTATCAAATGGACAAGAAAAAGTTATAAGAAAGGAGAATGAGTAACAAAGAATTTGCTTTGGCAGTTAAGAATCATGAGTGTGTTTTGCAGCTGGTAACCAACACAGCCAGGGAGTGCTCATTATTACACCAGTGACAACAAGTCAGTACATGAAGAGTTAATAAGACCACATTTAGAAAATTAAGGAAATGGGACCTTAAGGAAGCACTCTAAGGCATAACATGCAAAGCCATTTTTGCTAATCAAAGAGGCATTGCAAATTTGGCTCACATTTGCTTTAATGAAAGACTTTCATTTTTGTCCAGCTCCTCCACAGAGTTCAAAACTGTGTAGCTGAACACTAAATTGTCTAGTATTTTGTGCTGAAGGTCTGAACCTTTTTTGTCAACAGAGAAATCAATGGATTATGCATTCTCATTTTCCAAACTCTGTTCAGCCATGGTAGGTGACCTCTTGCTTACAGTCACAGACTTGTAGACCTACGTTAGTTCATGAGGATGAAAATGAAATTAATTTTGCTATAGGATTACTGCATCCAATTTCACATTCTTTGTACAAACTTACCGAACCAGACCAGTAACTTCCTTTACACATTCACTTCAAAACATTCCCATTTCCTAAATATACCAGCACTGCTCTCCGTATTTTGGAGGAACCTGCTTATTGTCATCTAAGTAGAAACCTACACATACACATATCCAATATTCTAGAAACAGGCAGTCTCTTGGTCTCTTTTTATAGTTTGAAAGATAAGTTACATATTGGATTATAACTGCTATATCCATTTAAGTTTTTCTCTGCTAAAGTCCCTAAAAAGTTTAGCTAGTCTAACTTACATCAGAATTCAATCACAAAGGAGAGAAAATTAGGAATATTTACTATCAGAGGTAGTGTTTTCAAAATTGTCATAACTTTTATAATAATTTTTTTGTGGAGTCAAATCTGGAATAAAGGCAATATTGTTGACTTCTGCAATCTGAGGGGAACTAGGTCTTACCATGGCAGAAAAGGCAGAGCATCCCTGAGATCAGTTCATTGGCTATTAAAAAGCATCATCAAAAAAGAGCTGAATTTATGGATTGAACCCTTAAGAAGAGTTGATGTGCCTGAGATATTCCCTACCCTGCCTTGTAGGTGAATTCTGACAGTACCCAACAGCATCCTAAACCAGAGTTGGTTAAAGAGAGAGAAAGTATGTCAGAACAAATTAATTCTTATATTTTATTTATGAAAAAACCCTTTATTTTCATTCTTTGAGAAGGGATTGGGCAAGAGAAAGAAACTGTTTTGATTAAAAAAGCCCCTTGTTCCACCAGTTATACTGGTTTGGTACCTGAAACATGAAAGTGAAGTGCTTTTTGTCCACCAATAACAGAAAAAATATTTAGTTTTTATTTGAATTTTTGTACTATTAATTAAAAGCACGAACATTTTTAAATTCTTTTGGTAAAATTTCATATGAATTGCAAAATAATTTTTCACTGGGGAAAATATCTTGATAGAATGTTACCAATTTAGCCTGATGTAAATGAGAATTAAATCCTTCCATGTTGCTAGAGAATAACAATGATGTAAATGAAATTATAATCTACCAGTCAAAAGCAAGTTTAATTTATGGGAGATAAGAGCCTCAGTGGCTGTTCAGCTGAAAACCTTTAACATCCTTCCAACTCAGTCTGCATCCTGCAACTCAGTCTGAGTTGCATCAAATGTTTTAGCTGCTTACAAGATCCAGATTTTAATTCAGAGGATGGAGCTGTCTTAACTAAAACTTCTATGGTGTTCTGTTTCCAAGCCGTTACCGATTCCAGGAGATGCTAATGTAGGCAGATTGTGAATGGCTGACACCCTTTTAATACTTTGATGCTGTTCCATGAACTTAAGCTGAGCTGAGCTTTTTTTTTTTCCCATCATCATAAATTAACAATAAACAGCAACTCGGTTAATTAATCCATGTATTTCATGGACTGTCAATATTGAAAAAAGAAGAGTTTTGGTCAGTATTGTGCACCTAGCTCTTACTAATACTTGAACAACAGACCTGTAAAGTTTCTCTACTTCTTTGATAGTGACTTCAAAGAATGCACAGCTATGCTTGAACTCTATTACCAGGAATGAAATGCAAAATAAAAAGGCTCTTAAACTGAGAACAGAAACAATGATCTATTTACACTAGATGCTTATAATGATAATATTGATTATGTAATCATGACTAACATTATTTATTCCAGTAATTTTCTGGTATTTAAGGAGATTCCTGCTGAAAACTCTCTGCACTCAATTTGCGTTTGAAAATGTTTTAAAAAGCTGAACTAAAACTCAATAATGAACTGTACGGGTATTTCACTACTAACCAGTCTTGTGACTTGCTATCTGAGAGAAACAGAAAACCATTTTATGAAACAGCTTCCTGATAAAATTGGAATTTCATTATTCTCAAAATACTCAATCTATTGATTTTGAGCAAATGTACCATGAAAAAAGTAAAAACAAAATTGATTTATTCTTTAATTGGTTTCATTTACTATCCTATCCAAATGTACTGAATATCATGCTATATGTAAAGGAGATTTTAATATAACATAAAGTCTAAACAAAATATCTAGAATTATAACTGGAATCTCAAGAATTTTTACAATTTAAAACAGAGTGATTTTTATTTTGCTAGAATGATATTATTGAGATTAGAATACAATAACACTAGATAGATTGCCAAAATAGATTCCTTCAGTAAGCATGTACTAAAGATTTCTGGAATTTTTAATTTATGAGAAATATCAGAATTTCAGCTGTCCCCTTAAGTTAATTCAAAGAAGAAAAAAAAGACATTATTACTCAAAAACTTGAATGGCACTGTGTAACAACTGAAATTAAAAACTAGGAAAAAAGATGTTGGGAAATCTTGGTCTGTGGGGTTGTATGAAGACTGATATTTCTTATTATATCAGCAAATCTGCATATGTGCATATGTTAAATAAACCCAAGGATTTTGGCCTAATGGTTAAAATATTCGGGGGTTCATCATCTGTATTGTCTTAACTTGTAGAGTATATTTATCACTTTTATGAGGGCACATAATTTATACCTACTCTTCACTTGACCTGAGCCACTAAAGCAAACAGATTACCATCAGTTCAAGTCAGTTTATACAAAGACCCTTTTCACTGACAATGCACTGCTCCAGCACAATAACCTAACAAAGGCCCTACATAAAAGACTTTGTAGTGTATTTTTAGGATACTTTGTATAATTTTGATCTACTTCAGTATACTTTGCATACCTTCTCTGTGTTGATATTATTTGAGTTTTAAGTACAACGGACTTTGTATAAAACTACAGAAGAATGAAATAGGGAATTAAAGAACAAAAAGAAGAATCCCTTCAATGCTTTCATTTGTGGTCAGTTACCACTGTACTCCTTCTCATTTCTTTTGAGATTTGTAGCCAAGCTGAGATCTACGGCCATCTGTTTTTAATCTCCATTCAGGATGATAGTCTGTGGATCAATGAACTCTAGCCACAGTCTATAGAGAAACTGCAAATCTTTTGGGGATAATTTCCAGAGGATAATAATATTCACAAGAGGCTTCTTTTGCCTTCCTTATCTCCAACTACAGTTCTTCATAAAAGAATGGTATCATAGCTGCCTGTTCCAACAATTGCTTCTATCATGACGCATTATTGCCAGCAAGCTAAACAATTGAAGTCATAAATCTTTGAGCTTTTAGCTATGCTACCACTGCCCAAAGGAGATTTTGTGAGACACAAGTAAGTAAAGAGAGTCAAGTGACTAAATGCAAGAGGGTGAAATGGGACAGAAAAGCTTTCCTTCTAATATATTGTCTGGATTTCCTTGCAAGAAAAACATAGCATGACATAAAGTTCCTTCACATGTCTGAAATTAAACAGGGTGCACTTGCTTGAGTAATTCTACTAACTATACATTACATTGAGGAACACATACCAGCAGAAAATAGTAACTACTGGTTCCTGTCCTGATGCCCATTGACTTGGCACCTGCTGACAATAAGATGCACAAATGCAAATGCTAAGAAGTGCTAATGTTGCTGGCTCTCGCACAGCTCAGCCGCTGAGCACTCCCCTACACTCACACTTCTGTGCACAACCCGCAGCCATCCTGACAAAGCCAGAAAACACGTGGCTCTGTAAGCCCCTGACAGGGTCTGCACTGCTGCTGCTTCTCCCCTCCTCATACTGAAGAAAAAGTGGAGAGAGTATCTGGGACTGAAGGAGGTACAGGTTCCCCAGTCCCAAACTGAATTAACTACAGTACTGGTGGACAGCACAATACTCTTTTCAGAGTTGGCTGAAATTGCCTGACTTTAAAGGGTCATTACCACACAAGCAGGTCCATTCCTTGCAGAGGGGCATGATAACATGACAAGTCAACCTACGAAACTGCTCCAAAGAAAAATAAATAAGAAGCAGTCCTTAACCCTTAGCTCTCCCAAATGTGCTTTCTTATTTCTTTCAGAAATCTGTCCACAATGACATTGGTATAAACTCAGGAAATTCTTTCTGATCTGAGATTCAGGCCTCCTATCTGAATTGCATCACAGCACTTAAAAATCACATCCTTGTTGATGTGAATATCTGTCTTTTCAATTTATTGTTATATATGTCATGCAAGTTGCAGCATTCTTATCTCTCTTGAGAAAAAAACTAAGCTGACTGTTTTTTCAGATTCTTGCAACATTTTTTTAGGATGTTGAGACTCTACATTTTAAATATGAACAGCTGAATTCTCTCCTTAGATACATAAATGCAATTCCCACTGAAATCAATTAAAGCTGTCTTGAAACCTCACAGAGTACCCTAAACTTTACATCCATTTATATCTTGAAAGTAATTGGACATATATCATGTGAATTGTCTAATGGAAAGATGAATCGTCCCCAGTTCACTATCTGGAAGGAGAGTTTGGCTACTTGATACACAGCTTTTCACTTCTTGTAAATTTTCAGAACCGCAGCTTCTCTCTACACCTCCATTTGTATAAAATATTTCAATTTCATGCAGCTAATCCTCTTTTTTGTGAGCTTTATACGGATTTTCTGCCAAGAAAGGAAGACCTATGGGAAAAAAAAATAGTTCTTAACTGAGTCTACTCTCACATAAAATATTTCTACTCTACAGTATTATGGGGAACATTTTAAAACAAAACAGACCTTATAAGAAGACAGTAAGGCTATGGTATTAACCTGAGAAGTATTTAGAAGGAAAATGACGACAGTGATGGAAATTCCAGTCATTTCAGACTAGTGCTTACCCTATCCAAAAGATTTTTTGCCACTGATTTTTGTGATGAACAGAATTTCACTTTGCTCAAGGGCTGGAACTTCTGTCTTGCCAGTGGAATCTTTAGAGAACATGAGGAAAAAAAAATGAAATGGAATTTTTTTGAAAATATTATTTCAAGAGTCCATAGAAACACTGATATGCATGTTGTTTATTCTAGAATAACTTTTTAACTCCAAACCATCTCTAGTTTCCATTAAAAATAATTACAGCATCATATAAAATACTTCAAATTAATTGTGAAATATTTTTTCTGAAGCAATTTCTGAGATATTAGTTTCCTTGTTTTAATAGAAGCATTTTCTTGGTTTTAACAGCTTTAATTCCAATTGAAATAAAGTTAGGCTAGGGTGGAAAATCCACTTTTAAAGACATATCTGGCTGGAAGATACAGGTACAGGTCTGATGCTATCAGAAGCCCTTTTAGATAGCCTGTGTGAAGCATCAGTCTCGGGAATGGGAGTGTGAGGATAACCAGGAGGCGGCATGTGGAGCCAAGGACCAGGGGAAGCAGCTTTTCTGTTTTCCTTCCGTTTCTACCACAGACCTACTTAGCTTTGGCTTTACATATGAAATTGCCTTCCTGACCATACTTTTAATAGAAGAGCCATAAACTTTTAATTAAGAGGTAATCTGAAAGAAACAGCATATTTTCATAGAGTAATAGGCTCTTGCCAGCGGCAGACAAGGCGTTTACTGAAATGAGATTTATCTTCAAAGCAGAAGATATCGATCATATGCTATTACAATCACAGCACTATTTCTTTTACCAGGTGACTGACGGTGAAGCAATGATCTTGATTGATGGATGTCAGCACACAGAGAGACAGTGCTTTAACTCATTTTTTTCAATAGCAGACCTCTGAACAGTTCAAGCCATAACTGCCCCTTCTGGGGGCCAGAAAACTAGGACAATTTTGAAATGAGAAAATAATGGATATTTCTTCCATAGAACAAATTTTCCATATAAAATACCGTGATTAGTCTGTTTCTTAATCAATGGTCTTATAAGTACTTAATTACAATAATTTTAAATTATTTCAATATTTTTTCCTAGAAATAAAACCATTTCACTATAAAGTGTAATAAAGAATAAAGAATACTTTTTTTTACATTCAGCCTCAGAGTTTCACCCAACATCCATGAAGTGTTTCCATGAACACAGAGTGCTCCTGCTGCAATCACCTGCTTGTGTATTTTTGGGTGTTAACTTCATTTGTCCACAAATTACCTACTGGGACTTCTGGTTCCCCTCTCCTGTGGATATGAGAATCTCAGTTATCTTTCAAGATCAGTGAGGAATTCTGTGTGTATCTAAGAGGTGTGCGATCTCCCTTCTAATCTCTTCTTGGGGTGCAGCCCTGCCTAATCCTACTGGGTCATCCATTTGCTCTTTAAAAACAGCCACAGTTCATTCATCCTTTTTCAAAATGTAAAGAAAGCATGTGAAAATACAATTCTTTAAAGAGAAGTGAGAAAACCCAGGTTTCTTTTATGCTGGCCATTTTGTGCTGAAAGTTGTAGGCAGGATATCTTATTCAATAAAAATGGTAAGAACTTTAGCCATGGCTTCCTCACCCCTTTTCATTTTTTTTTTTTTTCAATTCATTTAATGTCTTGCTCCTGAGAACTTGTTATATCTCACAAATCACAGGATCTGCTCTAAATACTGTGGTTTATTAGCTTTCCAAAGTTCTGGGCCTTTCTACCTTGAATAAAATGATTCAGTAATATTGTGTAAAAGTCATTAAGCATTTTTATCTTTATTTCTACTTCTTTAATTAATTTACTGGGGATTTGGAAGCTGTGGAAAAATATTTTTTCCTGTGGCCTGTTAGATATTATGGTGAATTGGGAGCCTTACAGAAAACATGAGAAATTACACTCATCTCTATTTTCACAAGTTTATTTGGTCGGCTTCAAGTCCTCTGTACTTTCAAACAAAAATAGATATAAGAATGAAAAAAGCATTTTTAAGTTTGGAAAAAAATATTTTGCAAAATAGAGCGCATGATAGGTCTGACGCTGTCTGCCAAATGTAGATTTGTTCTATGGGTACCTAATGAAACAGAGCTGCTAAACTCAGTGCTTATATTCCCTAAGCAGGTGATAAGGAGCTTTGAACACCTGCAGAGGCAGGTCTTTTCCGGCAAGTTGAGGCATCTAATGACCTCCTCTCTGGGGACCTGATGGGGAATCTGGGGTTTTCTATTGATTATACATGATACAAGACAGATTATGCAGTTTAGGTTCCCATCTCTGGTGACCCCCTTGCTCAAATATTGCATCCCTCTTGCTTCTGCTGTAAGAAGAGGAGGACAAAGGCAGGGACAGGGTGCATGAGCCGGACTTTTGGCTTTCACTAGGCATTTGCTAAGCTCACCTCTTGCTCTCTGGTTCTTGGTATCAACCCCAGCTGGTGTGGGCTTGTGTTGTTAGTAGCTTTGCTACCATGGGGTATAGGGACGGATTGAAGTTTGGGCATGAAATGAGGAGCTGAGATACAGGTGAGAACGAAAATGTAACTTGCCTTCTATTTTCACACCTGTCTTCACTGCCAATCGGTAGGATTGGCCATGTCGGTGTTTCGGGGTCCTGTGGAGCGGCAAGAGCGAGCTCTCCCGCTGCCCGGCTCTGCGGGCTCTCCCTCAGCAGCGGCAGGACGCTGCTCCTGCCCTGGGTCTCGGGCAGCCGCCCAGCCCCGGAATGCCGCGGTCACCAGCCGTGTCCGGCTCCTCCCAGGCGAAGGGCTGTGTGCGGGGGTGCCGGGACGGGCCCCCTGTTCTCCCCGGCTGCCCCGGGGCGGCCTGGCCCGGCCGCGGCCCCGGCAGGCCCTGCGTGGGGCACGGGCCCCTCCTGGCGCCCCGAGCCCCCNATGTTTCCTTGGATAGAAAGCACTATTTTATTATTTTATTTTATTTTATTTTATTTTATTTTATTTTATTTTATTTTATTTTAATTTAATTTAATTTTCTATTTTATTTCATTTTAATTTATTTTATTTTATTTTGCTCTGACTGTAGATTTAGGGCTGGATTGAAAATAATCATGGCATAACCAACAGAAAGAGAATGGCAATGAGACAGTCACCTACTGCGAGATCAGCCCTGACTTGCTGTGAGCTTAACCACCCTTCTCCTGGGCAAAGGAAAGGAGCAGCAGGGATTGGGAATGAGCCAGCTCCATCACAGCTCTGTTATTATGCCAGCAACCCTAGAACATAACCCTCCTCAGAACTGGGACCAAGGGTTTAGTCTCACCTTGCCTGTCAAAGCCAAAGAAGATAGGACTCACACTTGCAATTAACGTGAAAGCAATTCTGCTTTAATATCTGTTAATTCTGGAGTAACAAAGCTAAGATTAGAGTGACTAAAACAAGAGTCACAGCAGGATTCATCTGAAATTAATTTTTTGTTCTCATGTTGTCCTCCTGGTTGCTCAAAAACAAGGTAATATCATGCTAATGTTCCTTTTAATAGACACTGCATAAAACTTGCCTATTCACACCCTGCAGTATCTGAACAAGAACCTGGCCCAGATCGTATGTTCTGCGTCTCCATCTGTGCTGGTGGGTCAAACTGCTCTGTGAAAAGAGCTCTCCAATAGCTCCTGGTATTCAGCTAAACTAGTGAGAATCTGAAGTGCCAGGGATTTGGATTGAATTCAGTTTTCCTTTTGATTCAAAAAAATCCAGACCAACTCACAACTGAAAACCTTCCTGTGTCTTTCCCAGGTTAAAAAGGAGGGTGAGTTGGAGTAGTAGGAGGGAAGGCCTTTGCTCCCGCTGCTGGAGCAGAGTGAGGCATGGCGCTAGAGCAGCAGGAGCGGGAGATGCCTCTTATGCCTGGAGCGAAACTTAGCAGACAGAAGTTCCCCCAAAAGAGGGGATCTAGTCCACAACAGAGGTCCCTGACTGTGCTGTGTCCAGTGTGTGGGCCTTTGTAAAAGCACTTTCTCGCTTGTTCTCCACCCCAGACAATCCGCGATGCTCACTGGATAGCGTTAATGGGGTTGTGTTTCCTTGCATTTTCCACAACTGCCTGTTTTTCTACTTGTCTCCCCTTTTCCGTTTCCTGTCGGCACTGCATCCTAAACTCCTAACCTCTTACACACATGCACTGGTTTTTTTCACTTGCTGGGGGAGGTGCTGCACAATGAGATCCATGTAGTGAGAGTTCAATTGCTACATGTCGGAGCACGGCATATGCTAGCCAGTTTTCTCACCCACACCCCTCTCCGTGGGATTTCTCAGCACATTTGCTTCCCAGCTCCTGCACTCAACATGTGCTGCAAAGTGTAGTGGAATATCCGGGTCTGAGGCCCTGCAGTGTACAGGAGGACTCTTCCTGACTTGTATTAGTATTGCTGCCAGTGAAATCTGTGGCATTTTGATTACTTTAGAGCTCCAGTGCTGAAACGCATTTCTTTCTGCCTACCCATATGACTCTCCTTTCAGCTTTTTGTCTTCACATGAAAGAGGGCAAAAAAAAAAAAATCTTTTGATGTTTTTTGAGAATATTGCAAGATATTCTCATGAAAACACCATTTCATTTGCTCAGGCTCTTGTTCATACAGACTTTCATGACTTCCAGGATTGACTATTTTAATTTGTTCCTGGTGGTGTTCCAGATTGTTTGCTAAACTGGCTGCAGATGGTTTTGAATGTAGCTGCTGCCAGAATTGTTACTAGGACTTGATCCACAGATCATATTTCTCCAGTCTCACGTTCCTCCCTGGTGCCTGTTAAGCAGCATATGGCTTTAAAATTCCTTGCTGACTTTTAAAGCTTGCACTGGCCCTGATTCTTTTTACCTTCCTGGCCTTATAATGCTTTAGACTTTGGCTTAGGCTTATGGCTTATCTGATGTAATGGCCACCGACAGTTCAGAGCCAGCATCCAAAAACCAGGGTCGAGTATTGCTTTGGATTTTGCTCCTTGTCATACTTTTCTTTCAGTGAAGGAAGTGGGTAGATTTTTTGCTTCTAGTGGCTAATATTCTAATGATTATTCCAAGCTTTACATTAAGCTTTTCTACATAGATTTACCCACAGATGCAGACACACACGAAGTCAACATATAAACGGTATGGTCCTCCTTTAAAATTCAAGTGTGAACAAAAGAAGCTTGATTCTCAGCTGATGTACAAGAGGACTGGTCTAATAAATTCTGGAGAGCCACTTCCTGATGTGAAGAGGGATAGGTCCTTGTGTGTGCATGGCATGGAAAAATCTGGGAACATCACCTTCTCTTATTTGCCTGCCCTACAAATACTGTGATTACTGAAAGCTAAGGAGTGTCACTCTTAGCTGTCTATCAACTTTGTGTTGCCTCAGCTGAAAAGGAGGTATGCAAGAACACTGCCTTGCATGGGTATATTTCGTTACACAGTATTTGGTTTTCTTTCGAACTAGTGAGACCTGTGAGACTAGTGAGCTGCTGGTTTTGATCCCTGCCAGATCCAGAACAAAGGACAATAGAAGGGGACTGGGTTCTTTTCATCTGTTACTGAATGTGCTCATAGAATTTTGTTATTGGTGGTACAGCACAAATGCACAATTGGGTGAAATTTACTGAAATCTATTGGAATTTTCTTGGTGGCTTATTAGACCCCAGGCTTTAAGGAACAAGGTTTGGAAGTAGAGTTGGCTTATGTTGCAAGGTTGGCAAATGCATGGTGAGAGTTCTTGCTGTCAGTAACTTAAGTGAGGATTGCTTTGGGGGTCACTGAGGAGCAATCAGGGGTTGCCATAGGTTTAGATCCCTTTCCAGAAAGCCACTCTGCAAGCCCAACCACTGTATTCTTCAAGGGTTAGTTCAGGGAGAGTTCCTGTCCTCTTGCTACCTTTGAGCCGCTCTGGACACTGAGATGTTTGTCTCCATCTGAAAAGAATTCACAGTGCTCCCTTCTGCTCCCACCTCAATCTGCAAGACCACACCAGGGCCCCAGCATATCCAACTGCTTTACCTTCACTGACTGCAATGCAGTTATTTCTGAGAAGATACACGTAACTTTCTTTGGTCTGAGTAGTTCTGAGTTTACAGATCTCTTCTTCTTCTTAGACTCCCCAGTCTGTCTCTTGGTGAGGTCCTATATATTTTGTATTTACTCCTTTTTATTCTGTCTTTCAACAAAGTAGAAAGTAGAATACAGGTGCTATTTTCCCTATGGAAAACCACTCCAGAATTTTTTTGTTCTTTCACTTCTTTCAGAATTGACCATAGTTGCAGATTACACAAATTTCTAGAAATGGAAATTAAAACAAAAAAGGGGGGAAGGGGGGAATTTGACAAGGGAAAAAAGGGGGGAAAGAGGGAAAAAAAGGGGAAAAAATAGAAGAATTTGAAAACTTATGTCCACCACCATTTAATCTGAATGTATTCTGTGTGTTTTGCTTTTGTGTTATTCTGTCAAAAAAAAAGTGAGGTGGGGGAGGAGAGGGAAGAAAGAATGGACATATCAGCACTTCTTCATAAAAATCCTTTTCTCAAGAGAGTTGTATATTTTATGAAAGAAAGAAGTCAAAGTTCAGATTACTTTCTGGATCATAGAATATATTAAATTTATTCCTGTGTGGTAAATTCGTCAAGGGAGAATTGTAGTACTCTATAAAAAGTTAGAGTGCCCTAGTAAGGTTAGAGAGTATTGGAAAGCAACTGTAGCTATAAGGCAGGGAACACAAGAGAAAGTATATGGAAACTCATTTAAGTTCATGACAATTTACTGCCATGATATTGAGGCCAGATGACTTACGAAGTCCCCAGGTATACAACCAGGTCAGTGATAAGTAGAAATCAGGAGTTACTTTTCTCCTGTGTTTGCATTTTAAGACTACTGTGAGAACATGACTCACGGGCCTACAGTCAGCTTTTTAAACAAGATGTCGAGCAATTAGAAAAAAAGAGTTCTGGGAAATTAGGAAAAAGAGTAAACAAAATTATCTGAGACCTAGAGAAGTTACTTTCCCTTCACAGACTGGAAGCAGAGTGTGTTTATTCAAGTGAAAAGGTGGATGTTGAAGTAATTTTTAATCAAACAGATATGGCCACAGCAAGAGTTATGGCTGGAAGCTCTGGCCAGATGAAGTCAGAAGAAAACATGAAACAGGCCTTGAGCAGCAATGGCAAGGAACTACTGCAACACAATACCAAAAAACTCCAGTGATACTGCCTAAACAAGTCTGAATGCTTTTCTGGGAGACTTGTGTTCACACAAGTTTTACTTTAGTCACACATATTACTGAGTTCACTCCCTGCGTGGACACTGGATAAAATGCTGTGCTCTGAGATGTTCAGGAGAACAGACTGAAAGACAGGTTGGCTAATCCTTACCTTAAACTTTAGCAAACTGGGAGGTGACTTTCTGGATCAGGCCAGGTTTCTGTTACATCTTGCTTCACACAGAAAGGTGGAACAACAACCCCAAGACATTACTTGTCTTTGTATTTTAAGGGGGAAAACAATGAATATTGATATTTTTACAGGACTAGTTAAAATGCATTTCAGCAGATCCTTTCAATTCCTTTGACTGAAGTTAAATTTCTTAACAACTCCAAATAAAATTGTTTAATTTTGATTTACTTACTTGAACATGTTAGTTCAGGACTCGGAGGGACTTTGATTCCTCACGGGAACTGTAGTTCAAATGCAGCAGCCCCATTTTTCCTCTGTGGTTTGGAGTCCCCAGTTCAATTGGACCTTGTCTGATGTTTCAGCTTCATGGATGTCTGTGGTGCAACTCAGACGAGGAAGCTTTTTCAAAAAAGAACTGGGGCATGTATTATCTGAACTAAACTGCCATGAGACATTTCTTTGACTTTTGTGACCATGAGGTAAGGTCTAACTGATCTGGTCTGAAGTGTTTTAACCATCCAAAATGTTTTTCTTGGAGTCAGTGTTGCCCAGTGAAGATTCAGAAACTTCAAGGAATATTATTGTTTCCTCGCAGTAAAGTTCAGTTTTGCAGAAAATGCATTTTATATGAGAAAGCATTTGTGGAAATTTCCTGACTAGTTTTATTTAAGAACTAGAGAAACAGCTCTTAATTGAAAGGGGGAGAGTGCCAAATATTAACACCCCCAGGGACAGCAAAACTGATTAAATATGTGTCTAATGTTCTGTTTTTAATCCAAAGGAAACTGCTTCGATGGCATACATGTTGTTTTAAGTTTTTTTCATTTTCCTGAAAAAGTGCCTAAGTGAAACAGCATGTTCTTTATGCTGGGGTCCCATTCCCTTGGGTTACTCTCATCGTGCTCACAGCGCATAAGTGCTGCTCTTTCCTCTGAGCGAGCGGACGCGCCAGCAGCGTGAGGGCTAGAAACAACAGTGAGGAAAAACACTCCAGTGGTCCTTGTGTGTGCCTGACTAACTGCAGGGATTGGAGATCTGAGCTTTCTTAAAATTGCTCTCCATTGATGTTTCCTTTCCTGAAGTTACAGCTCTTGTGAACAGCACCACTTGATGATTAAAATGAATGGTGGGACACTAAAAATGGCAAAGTTTTGCTGCTGAAAAATCCATCTCTTTTCAAAATCACAGATTCACAGATTGCCTGAAGTTGGCAGGACCTCTGGAGGTCATCTGGTTCAGTTCACCCCACTCAAGCAGGGCCACCCAGAGCCAGTTGCCCAGGACCATGTCTAGATAGCTTTTGAATGTCTCCAAAGAGGGAGACTTCACAGCCTCTCTGGGCAACCTGTGTTAGTGCTTGGTCTTCCTGACAGTAAAAAAGTGTTTCCTGCCATTCAGAGGGAACCTCCTGTGCTTCACTTTGTGCCTATTTCCTCTGGTCCTGTCACTGGGCACAGCTGAAAAGATCCTATAGCCATCGATAAGGTCCCCCTTGAGTCTTCTCTTTTGGGTAAGCAGTCCCAGCTCTCTCAGCCTTTCCTCACAGAAGAGATGCTCCAGATGCTTCATCATGTTCGTGGCCCTTTGTTGCACTCTCTCCAGTATGTCCATGTCTCTGTCATACTGAGGAGCCCAGAATTAGGCACAGCACTCCAGGTGTGGCTTCGCCACTGCTAAGTAGAGAGGCAGGATCACCTCGCTCAAACTGTTAATAATGGTTTGGCTAATGCAGCCCAGGCTACCATGTGTCATTCTAGCCACAAGGGAACATTATTGCCTCACGTTCAACTTGATGTCCACCGGGAGCCCAGGTCCCTTTCACAACACTGATTTCTAGCAGGGTGGCTCCCAGAATACAGTAGTGCATGGAGTTGTTCCTTCCCAGGTGCAACACTTTGCTGAACGTCATGAGGACTTCCTTATAAAACTAGGTGTTACCTGATAATAATCTTTGCTATTCAGTCACAAATTACATTAAAATAGAGTGGATAATTTAAATAAAATCATTCTGATCTGTTATCAACACTTACTGTTTGTGTATTCACCAGCAGCCCTATCAGCGTCATAAAAGTATCCTACCTCCTGCCATACCAGAGCCACCTTTTCCAGAAAATATCCATGTTGTTGATCAATATGCTTTGCAATGATGAAAATCTAAAGAGGTGGAGCTATTGAGGCTACCCTTAACTCTGAGATAACATTACCAAAGCTTGCAAACCTCTGCTGCCAAGAGAAGAAAGAAAACGTCTTGATTTTTATCCCTTGACTTAGTACCATTGCTGCACATGCCGAGAGCACAATGTACCATCTCTGAGAGAAAACCTGCATCTCTGTAGTACAGACCTTTAACTTACAGACAGTGATCAGATGGTCTATTGCAATACAGCCAGGTGACTTAAGGAGATGTGGATCACAGTCAAGATTGCCTTGGTAGCTCTAGCTTTTCAATGCTTTTAAATTTGTAGGATGAGTTGTAGCAATGTTACTGTAATATCATCTATTTTAGTGCTTATTAAGCTGCATCAAAGTGCATGATTTTTCTTGAAAAACATTGCATATTTATATGTATGTACATACACAGTTTTTTAAAATTAGATTTGTAACATGAGCAGCTGATATAAATCTAGGTGCAGTGACACACACTTCATGGTACTTACTTCCTGGAAGGGCTGATGAATAATTGTAATTCTGACAAATATATTTGCTTAGGTGACTCTAAGGCTGAAAGATGTCTTTATAATCTGGTGTTAAATACCATTTTAAGAAAAAAATGTCTCAGCCAAAAGTCACGTGTAAATAACGGCAAAGATTAAATCAAATCTGAACCTCTTTTACAGTACAGAAATGCAGAGCTGAGGTCACATTAAAACCACAATCCAATTCTGTAGACAACATCCTGAGAAAAAGCAGAAATTCTGAGAAAAACTCATCCATCCATAACAAGCAGGTTCTTCTCATCAGTGAACACAAAACCAGAGGAAGAGAATAGACCAACAAAGCATTAGTTTGCTTTGACCACTAATTTATGGATGGCTAATTGGAGATGACTGTGTAACAGCAAGCAACAAATGCTTAGTGTTTATATCAAGTAATCCAGTGAAATGGTCAAAGACAAGCCAAATCATTTACAGAAGGCTTTTAGTGTGGCAAAGGGTCTCAGAGTGGCTTTGCCAGTACAAGTAAGCTCTGCTGTAGATGTTGCATTTAACTGATTCTTCGTGACTGATCCTGGGTTTTGGATGCAGGAGTAGAACCATGTCTTCCTGTGTAAAAGTTTTAGGTTTCTAGCTGTTGCTATGTCTCAGATGGTTAGGAACGTGGAGTTGGAAACCCCTTTTGGGAATGCCAGATATAGTCTCTGAAAAATAAATGCATTGTTTCCTTTCCTATAGGCACCTTTAAATTATGATATAGAGCTGATAAATTTTGAAGTCACAATAAATTAAAATTGGAAAAGGTGGGAAACTTTTTGAATAGCAACGTTACAAAACAGATAAACGTAAAAGTTCGGTGAGTACAGGTGGGAGTTCATCTCTGATCTGCAAAGCCAAAGACATGCCTAAGGGAGGAAGCAGAAGAATTGTGGTGATTGGCACTTGTTTCCAGATCTGCTCCTGCATTAGATTAGGACTGCTGTATTTGTGACAAGGGTTTCCTGGCCAGAAGTATGTGTGCATGAGCCACCCAGGTGGCCTACATGTGAACTGGAAGTGCATCCCAACCTCAGCATGTCTGATGTACTCAGCATGTGCTGTGCAGCTGTGCACACAGAGTCAGATGGTTCCAGTGCACACTGTGTTTATACTGTCATCTGTATGGTCTATAAACTACCGAGGGAATCAGGCAAATGACACATGTACACAGTGCAGGATTTCTGGTTGCTTTTGGACTTCCTACATCCTAAGATTCATTATGGAGGTAAACAGAGGACATGCCGGGGACAACCCAGACACGTGGGGAATGTTCTTTCTTACGTATGATTTACCCAAAAGGTGATTTTTTAGAAGTTGTAAAATACCTGTTGTGCATTTACGGACTGAGACACAAACAGTACTGTATGAGCAAAAGCAGTGCTTTTTTCACCCAATGAAAGAAAGCAAGTGTTTAATACATGACTCCTGGACCAAGCTGAGAATGAAATCATATCAAAGCAAAAATGCACCATTCAAGCAATGCAACATAGCTCCCAGATGCATAAACCTTTGGAGTAAAATAAAACCACATGATCCCCATTCATAAAAGCAGCCTTTGGTGGCATTTGCTCTGCCTTTGACTTGCAAACATTCAAGTGTGAAGGCTTTTGTTCATGAGGATATCTGCAGGGATGTGAATACTCCTACACATGCAGTGCTGATATTAAAACATATATAGGTATACAAACCCTTGTGTAAATAGGCATCTCCTATAGTGATTTTCTTGAATGCTTCTCTTCATTTTAGGAGTAAGGAAGCAGGTACTATATGGTTTTGATGAGCAAAGGCAGTCTTGGAAGAACAGAGCAGATAAGCAATTTATGTAAACTGCTATTATACAGAAGTATTTGAAGAAATGTGTGAAAATCAGTTCTGTACTTTGGTAAAGCACTGTCTGGGAAAGGGAATATAAAGGAGATGGTGCATTGCTTCTAGTGATAAGTGTGCACAGTTTTCAGCTGTTTGTAAGGTAAAATTTTATTGTGCACAAGGAGAGAGGCTTGAAAGATTTACAGAAAGGAAGTTCACAATAAAAATGCAGTGAGTGTTTTTGCCAATAGCAGAACCTCTTGCAGAATGTTTCTTTCCCTTGTCATTTCAATTCAAGACCTAAATGTTATTCACTGACACACAAACTAACAATGACATTTTAAAGCTTGCACAGTGCACATGCATCCAGCTCCCCTAGGAAAAGTCAGGCAAACACCTGATGCCTGCTGGGAATTTTGCTGTGGGTGCCAGACAGCTGCTGCCCATCAGTGTTTCCAGGTGTGCTTATTCGGTTGGGAGGCCGCTCCAGCTGCAGACACAATCATAGCAGGGACTCAGGCAGGCTGGAGAGACAGAGGACATGCTCAGATTTTGCTGCTTGGGCTGCCTTGGTTTTGCCCTGATTTAGAGCACCTGGCTTGTTTCAGGATGCAGATGTTTGCTCTGTTGCCCAAGAACCAGCACTTCATTCCCTTTATAATGAGCACTGTGAGCTGGGGGAGTTATTAAATTTCTGGTTCGAAAGAGTCTAGTTTTTCTCTCTTTTTGTTTCTCAGCTGTCTGTCTAAAGTTCACAAACAGATTAGTGGAAGGAATACGTAGAAATTAAAAACTTAATTTTCAAACTCCTCTGAGTCAAATCTAATTGACAATTTGAATTATAGCCTGTGCTGTTCTTTGTTTCACTTCTCTTTGGGGAAATCCCTGCTTATAGTTTTGCTTTGTCCTTTACTATAATTTTACAAGCCTATATTTAAAAATTATTCTGAAGTAACTTCTAGAGGCTGAAGCAATTTTAGGACTACTGCAGTGCTTGTGTGGGACCATGCAATATTCAAAATTGAAAAGATTATACCTTACTCAGGAGACTAGATACCTTTTTTTAAGACCATCAATTTAATTAAAAAACGCAGGCTCTATATTAGCAGCAAGCTTATGGATCACCATATGCCAGTCAAACATAATGAAATACATGCAAATGTTAGATGATGTATTCTTTTGTCTCTGAAATTAGCAATTTCAGTGAACAATTTCTGTGCTGTATGTGGGGATTTACTTTTTTTTTCTTCATATTTAAAAAAAAAGTAACTACCTGACTACATACCTTTTGAATTATAAGAAAGGTAAGAAATAATCTATTGTCAACAATGCTTTCTTTACAGCTTAAGGTTTGGCATTCTTGTCTTCCATCATGAATGTCTGCATCATGCACAACATCGACATCACGTTGAGGTGTCCTCTTTCCTATAAACACATTTCTGCCTTTGGAGGTTGTTTGCATTGAAGGGGAAAAAAGTCATGAAATTGAAGCCCTGGAGAAAATCACTTATGCTCAAGAAACACATTTCAGCCTTTCTGTCTGAACAGGTTTGTTTTCTATTCCAACTTCATTCTTCATCACTGTCACCCATCCACTCGGCCATTTGTGTTTGAGAGTCAGGGGACAGGAAAACGTTTGCTCTTTATATTGCTGCCACCGTCAAGAGCCGTAGCAGAAACTAGAGAGCTGTAATGTAACAGTTCCAGTGACTGTCTCTGAGAATCTTAATAAAAGCAAACTGATTTTAAATAAGGAACAAGCTCCCAACTGATAAATACGCAAATAGAGCAAAATATATCGGGAAGAAAATCTAGACTGTGAACCTGATGTGAAGACAACTGCAGAAACAATCTTTCTGATTTAGACATCTGATAAGAAAATAGAGTCTTAAGACAAGTTCTTCCGTATATGACACTAAGTTTATGCCAAAGGGAAGGAGTTCTGAAGTTCTTTTCTTCTGCAGAAAATTATTATGTTACTATTGCAAGGCCTTTGTAAAGTTCTGTTAGTATAATTTTCAGTACAGTATCTGAAAATGTTACAGCTCTGTCTAAAGATACTATTTCTATCAGTACAGGATCATCAGAAGTTCCATAATGACCAAAATAATGTTGTGTAAGAGGGTCGCATGAGGAAATTACCTTTCAAATCAATATATCAGATTTTTTTTTTCCTTCGTGAATATGACCATGCTTTGCTCAGTTATTACATTTGGTGATGCTCTCAGCTTACCTTGGAGATATGCCATCATATTCTGAATAGAGTCTATTCCTTCAAATACATTCTGGTAACAGTGATAATCAAACTATTTCCAAAGACAGTAAGTCCAAAAGGTACTTATGAAAGAAAGGCTTAAATCCTAGGCCTGATGAGACTTTGTTTTTCAAAAGACACTTTTCATACCTATTTTATTTTTTTCCTAAGTTATTTTCTTTAATTATTATTATCATTTAAAATAACTCTATTTTGATTAGCATGAAGCTAAAATATCACATTTATTAAATGTCTTCAATTTCTTCATACCTGTAATCCCACATATACAGAAAGATTATTGCCCAAGTAAAGTGCTGTTTGGGTCTATCTATTCCCTTTTTTTTTTTTCCATAGCCAAAATTTAGATTCTATTCTTGCTAAGTTATATAGAAAAAGAGAAAATACATCCAAGAAAAGGTAGTGATAAATTATATGATTTTCCTATAGTTGAACCACAGGATGTCACTGTTCCTCTTTCACAAGAAACAAACTTCAGCTGTGAAAGTAGACCAGATTCTTCTTAAAATTGCAGAAATGCACAAAAATGACATAAAAAGCACAGAAATTAAGTCAGACATTTCTTTTTGTATGTGTGAGTCAATCTAGGCAATGTGTTGCCTATGTAGAATAACAATTTAATATTCAATTCAGTCTCATCATGTACCAAGATTGATATATTTTTGGTACATCCCTCCAGACAGAACTGACACATATCAATATGTCCCATATTGCATAAAGAGTCAGGCAGAGCTGAATAGAGTTCAGGCGAAAGTTAATGTAAGACATTAAAACTTCTTGTAGCCTTCCCTAGTTAGCACTGAATTGCTAAAATTTAGCACCCTTTGCAACCACAAAGCTGGATCTTGACAAACACATGCTGCTTCTAGAGGTTTAATATGATCCCTCCATAAGATCCTTGGTTGCCTTCATATATAGAGTTCTCCATCTGAGTTGTCCCAGTAGGATGCTGGAAATTAGCTCAGAGAGGCTTTAAGATGTCAGTGTGCTTCAGGCAGTGTTTTTCATAAGTCTCTGAGGGCATTGCAGAATAAAGTCCTTTTCACATGGTCATCCTGATGCTTTTCTTCACACACTTCCGTGTGTCTGTCTAAAGATACTATTTCTATCAGTACAGGATCATCAGAAGTTCCATAATGACCAAAATAATGTCGTGTAAAAGGGTCTCCTGAGGAAATTACCTTTTAAATCAATATATCAGGTTTATTTTATCCAGGTATTTTCTTATTGCAGTACATGGGGCAACTCCCTCACTCACTTCAAATCTCCTTCGAAAGTACCTTGTTTAAAACTCCAGTAGTATTGATCTGCCAGTTCACACGTGCCCAAATTCAGGTTTTTTAATTACCATTGGCTATTGATTCCACTTTTAGATTTCTTGCATTTTCTTAGGGAGTTATCTTGTTCTTTCTGAATTATTTCTCTATCCTGAACACATGATTGCACACGATACATGATGAAGGAATTGGATTAGTGTCAGAGGTTTTAAGAAATTTGTGTGTAGAAGATGACTGCTCCCTGGTTTTTCTGGAATGGTTTGTGTAAAATGGAGGCATTCTGGCATATTTTACTCACCTTTCTGGTTTCTATACTCTTCTTCTCACAGCTTCGGTGAAATGGACTCTTCTATTTTCATTCCTTTTGTGGGATGACATGTAAAATATATGGAAAATGTGTAGGAAGACTTTTCACAATCGCCAATTCCATCCCTGCAGCCCACTGAGATCTCGAACTGAATCACACCCCATCTTCTACATGTCTGAAATAATTTCCATACTATTCTTTAAAATGGCAGCCAGGAGTCAGTGAGAGGTGGGTGCAGAGACATGAAACAGAAGAGAGTGCAGTACCTGCAGAAATCTTTTTTCTGAAGTCAACGACTAGATCATCTGGCATCTCTGTCTGAAATCCAGATTTTTCTATCACCGAGGAACTCCTAAAAATAATTATGCTTTTAATCTTCATTATAAACAATGAGGGTACTTTGCATGAATCTGTCTTCGTAGATATTCTTCCAAAAAAGTAGAGAAGGTAGCAGTTTGGGGTGAGAGATTGTGTGGTGGTTAGCAAGACATATGGTGTGCAGCATAAGGACCATACTGGATACAACTCAAGTCAGTAGCAAAATTCCCACCCACATCACCAGATCCAAACCTGGCCCATAAATACTTTCTTTATTTGACAAACCATAGTATAAATGACTTCTTATTTTATAAATGGACTCTATAATTCCCCCTAAATAAGGGTTATTATGAACGCCACTGATCTCTCCCATGCCAATGACATCTCATTGCCATGACAGCTAATATACTTGAAATATGGGGGAAATGTAAGAAGATTAAGAACGGTTTGTAGGACCCAAACTAAATATGCTGTGACAAGCATTTCCTTGAAATATTTCAATATTTTGGGGAATATTTAGCTGAATAGCACAGAGTTAACCGTAGGCTGAACAACAGGGATACAGTATTTCATCTACTGATGCAAGTTGGCTGGACGACACATTTGTTCCTTGAGCTTCCTGTTTCCACAAACTGCAAGGAAAATTGCCTCCAAACACTAAATCTGTGCTCCCATGGGTCAGCCCATGCTACTTTTGCAGGGTAACTTGGTGTCTGACAGCAGTGCGACATGCATCTTCAGTAGCCTCAGCAGGGCTAAAATAGAAGTAGCAGAACAGAAGATGTGGAAGCACGGATATCAGCACAGACTACCAGCTAACCACTCCTCTTGTGTGACCAAGTGTAGCTCCTGGTCTCCACTGCAGTGTTCCTGGGGCAGGTGAAACACGGCATCTTTGCTGCAGTCATACCCTGTGGTGCAGTGATAAGTTGTTCTGTGACAGCACTTTCACTGGAGCTTTTCTCCATATACACTGCTGGCAGAATATGCAATCAAACACACCAACAGTCCTATTTCACAACAGACACAGTAAGGGCAGCAATATTTTTTGCCTTTTCCAGACCTTGTGTCAAATTTTACTTTGCTTTGAAAGAAGAATTTTCTCCAGAAGAAAAGATAAGGGAGATCCTATTAGATTGAAGACAAAACACCATAGGGAGAGTGAGAGGATTACAAAACTATCCACTGTCTTTTTTTCAGCTGTATTGATTTTTTTTTTCTTTAATTTCTATTTCATTTTAAATGAATAAAAATAATTTGTAGGCCTTAGGACCCTCAGGGGTACTGAAGCCTGCAGCAAATTTAAGCATACTTACCACTTCAAAGTCAACTGGGCTTTCTCTTATAGCAGACTAGTTAGCATTTCAGGGGGAAAAATTGCAGGGTATTTCTCACTGGAGATGAGAGTGGAGGAAATGTGCTTTACTTCCAGCAGAAATAAGGTGGTTTTGAAATGTTACTTTTTTCTTATATTGGGCTGTTACCTTTAATATCTTCTCAATCCTCTGTTGTCAAGATAGTCACAGCTTCAGTCAATGTGACCTGCACCATTCAAAATCTCTCCAAGTCTGAGCAGATGGGCACTCTGAGGGCTTTCAGATCCAATGAGTTCTGGTTTTGGTGATCTTAGAGATGTATGGAAAGCTGTTCTGGTTTGAAGGGACAATTACTATAGATTTTTTTGATATGTTATGGCTGGACTAGAAGATCCCATGGGAGATGTGTGCCCAGCTGTGCAATGTGTCAGATGATAATGTATACGAGGTCTTAATCAGTAAGGGAGTATCCAAAGCACATGCTTAGTGCTTTCAGTGTTGTTTACAAACTGTTCTGGTGGGGACGCAAATTAAGAGCTTGGATGGAAAAGCCTAAATTTGACTCATAGTCTAGCCAAGAGTGATGGCTGAAAAGAAACAGATTTCATGGGATTTTAAGTGGCAGAAACTGAAGGGCCAAACTCCATTTTTTGCAGCTGGAGCATCGGTACCAACCCATGGAGGCCACAGGAGCTTGATTGCTGCCTCCTTTGTGGGTTCTACCAGAACTTCAGAGACAGAAAATTTGTGGCGCTGATGGCATGGCAGCAATTCCCAGTGTCAGACACTTAGTATCCTCAGGACCTCAGGCATCTCCAAGATAAAGCAGCAAGTGAGGGGAGTAGACATAGCTGCCAAGTCCCTTCCTGACTCTACGTATACCTGAACATTTCGTAAATAATTTTTCCTAGCAACTTTTTCTCCAATATCAAGACTATGTTGGATCAGTAACTGATGTCTTTAAAGAAAAAAAAAAGAAAAAGAACCCTGATTCCTGTTTAAATCCTTCTGATCAGCTGAAAAGTGACATTTCTATTGTGCTGAATGAGATCAGTTCTTAACTGGGTACAAATAGCAAGAGAAGAAAATCAACACCTTGGTTCCCTTCAAAACCCGTGGTGAAGCCACATCAACAGTTTTGCATATTTCTCTCCCCTTAGAAGTACACAGTCTACATTTTTGAAGATCAGAACTTCACAGGCTTCCTGAAATAAACAGGGTGCAGAAGAGAAGGGAATAATATTGGTGGCTGGATATTAGTGTCCTTGCTTAAGCTATCAGGTCTCATTATGGTTTTGCATCTTTCAGTTAACTCTGAACAAAGTCCAGCACTCAGTGATATTGTGCTCATTTATTTTATGGGCTAGATCTCTATAGGCTTATAAAACAAGGACTTGATAATGTTTATTCATAGATAGATTTTATTTTCCAGTGCAAATGTACAAGAAAGTACATCTAAGTATTCCAGACTTGTCATAAAACTAAAATAAAATCAATCTAAACCACAACTAATTTCAACCATCAGCAAAACATATTTTTCATTC